>CATIWF010049901.1:0-15370 GCA_949630135.1 Balakata baccata
AACAATGTCCCATCTTGTTAATCCTATGACTAGGGATAATTTAGATACAAACATAATTACACATGATAGGAATCTCATTATCATGATCCCATCATGATTTCCTTCATGCTATGTTTCATATCATGGACTTTCATTAATCAGTTTAAGATATATATCAATTCATATACAAATGAATACTAATATAATGAAAGAATGCCTTTATGAATGTGTACACTAAGTGCTTAAGGCGATTGCCTTTTAGCACATCTCTAACAAGTTTGTGGTTCTAATATCTTATATTTTATATAAATATGCATATGGGAATAGTAATCATGGCATGTAATTGACACATATATGATGTATGTATATTTTGAACATGTATGGGTCCTAAAGCCCAACACTAAATGTTGTTATATATATTATGAGAAAGGGGAAAAAAAATGAGCCCCTATGATATGAACCTGGAATGTGTATAATTACAACATATAAGATAAAGATTATTAACCAAATTTAAGAAGTACAGTTAATGGCATTTTGTCTATATAATAGGATTGTTCTTATTATAGGGTAGTATAATGAGCATAGTCCTGTTGTATAGGTAGGGCATCACATGAATTCTCCCATGCGATCACATAAGTACATAGCATGTGAATATATCATGGTATATGAATGTATAAACCATTACATAAATAGCATAGAGAAACAACATATCTAACTCATGCAAAACTCAAGTTCATACCGTATCACATTTCATGTTCTTCACCATATGGTTCATTCAATTAGAATTCCCATGTCTCATTTCTTGATTTAAAATGTGGCTTTATTAAATAGTTAGCCTTGCTGCATTTCTCTTTTTTAATAAATAGCCCAATCCTTATTCCCAGACTGGCTAGATATGGGGTGTGAAGTAGGGGCTCTCATACCCGAGCTTAAGCTACCCTACTCATCTGGATCTCAAGTCAAGAGGGATCTCCAAGCTTAAAACAACTTGACTGAGTACAATAATATAAATCTATGAGTACCAGGAATAGGAAAGCTCAGTCCACATCTAGTCACCTTGATCCTCACTCACATATCTCATTGATACGTATCGCTTATCCCTTTAATGGTGTACCATTTGCCCTAAAGTAGTCCTTAGGTAGAGAAATGGGCATTTATAATATTTTGCCATTCCATTTAATCTCAACTCTTTATATTTAAATCATGCACATAACATGTAATCACATTCATATAACTGGTTTTTATATCTTCATACTTCATAAAATCTCATGCAAAAGAGTATAACATGCTTTAACCATGTTTATAAATTATTAAAACATATGAATTTTGCTACAAGACAGTGTCACGAGCATGACACTTTAAGGCACGGGCATGATCCAAGTTGTGACCTTGGTCGTGACTCAAGTGGTGAATCATTTTGCCTCATTTTGGGTAATCAGTCACGGGCATGTCTCTGTGTTTGTCAAATATTCTAAGTCTTAACTCATACTTTAAAGTTCATTACACCACATAACCAAAACCTACTTGCCATGCTAACTCTTTTACAATGTTACTAGAGATCTTAACATGTTTAAACTACCACTTGCCATTCACCACATTTTCTCTTTATTTAACTAACACATTCGTTTTCATTAAATGCATCACTTAACAACATATATAATTAACTTTTATATCATTATTCATGCCATGTTATGTTCCTACACTCTTTTATACACAATTAATAGATAAGGGTACCTCAAACATGCCATCTTATTCAAATTCATCATTTATGCCTCAAGCATGCAAAGGGTGAATAAAAATGCATACATGTACAAACCTCTTTAAGGAGCTTGACCAAAACCAAACTAAGGAGCTAATCTACTCCCCTTGCTTGTTACCTCTTTCTTCTCCTTGTTTTCCTATAACATATACAACCATATATCAAACTCTAAGTTTATAGAAGCATAACTAAATCATAAATATAACATATGCTTCCTAAAGTAGATCTTATATGCATGATTCTACCACCATGACATGGTTTATTATTAAATTTTACTTCAGAAGACACTTTTTACTTGAAAATCCATCAACCCTTATTCTTCCATATCCCTTTTCCCATAGCTCTTCACCCAAACACAACAACCTCTTCACATAACTTCATAATCATAGTAAAGAGATTGAGCTATGATGCTTTCTTACCTCTTGAAGGTAGAAAACTTCTTAGATCGTGAAAGGAAACCAAACCCTTCCTTGCTTTAACTTCCTCTCTCCTCCAACTCTTCTTTTACTTGACAAATCTTTCACTTCTTCTTGAATCTTGGGTTTTAATCTTAATTTTAGTGTTTGATCACTCAAAAACTCATGAAGTAGCACTAGGGTAGTGTCTCCAGGTCTGAGAAATCGTGTTTTGGGATTTTAGTGGTATTGGGCTGATGTAGATTGAAGAAAGGTGGGGAAACTTCCTTTTATAGCAGGGGAGTCATGGGCTTAACTCATACAGTCACAGGTGTGACTGTCTAATAACCTACAAACCGTGTCAAAAAGTCAATGTTTATCCAAAATTTCCCACAGACTTGATAGTCAGGGGCTTGATACCCCTTGTCACGGGCGTGACCATCTCTTACACTTGATTTTACTAAATTTTCAACCTTAATTCAAAGGCCAAAATCCTTCAATATACCCTTATTATACCATGATTTACCCTTTATATAATCACTTTAAGTCATATATTCATGCATTACAACTATCCTTAGTTAATGGATGTTACGATTCTCTCCCCCTTAAAGATGTTTTGTCCCCGAAACATACCTATTATGTCATCATGGAACAACTGGGGATAATGAACTCTCATCACTTCTTCGCTTTCTGACGTAGCTTGTTTAGCTGCATGGCTCCTTCATAATATTTTCACTAATGGAACTCGCTTAGTTCCTTAATCTCTTTAGATAGAATGCGAATTGGTTCTTCTTCATATGCCAAATCCTGACTCACTTGTATATCCTCCACTGGTATGATATGAGAAGGATCTAATCGATACTGTCTCAACATATAAACATGAAACACATTATATATCTAACTCAACTCCGGAGGTAGAGCGAGTCTATAAGCAACAAATCCGATTCTTTTCAAAATTTCATACGATCCAATAAACCTCAGACTCAACGTGCCTTTCTTGCCAAATCTTAAAACTTTTTTCTAAGGAGATACTTTTAGAAAAACTTTATCTCCTACTTCATATTCAATGTCTCGTCTTTTAAGATCAGCGTATGATTTCTATATGTCAGCAGCTGCCTTCAATTTCTCTTGAATGATCCTTACTTTCTCTTTAGTCTCTTGTACTAGGTTTGGATCCACTAACTTCCTTTCATTAAGCTCTGTCCAACTTAATGGTGCTTGACATTTCCTACCATATAATGCATTGTATGGAGCCATTTGAATGTTGGACTGATAACTGTTATTATAAGCAAATTCCATCAAAGAAAGATACTTGTCCCAGCTACCTTCGAATTCAAGAACACAACCTCTCATCATATCTTCTAGAATTTGAATAACTTTTTCAAACTAACAGTCCATCTGAGCATGAAAAGTTGTGCTAAAGTGAAGTTTACTGCCTAATGCACTCTAAAGACTCTTCCAAAACTGAGATGTAAATTGAGGATCCCTTTCTAATACAATAGAAATAGGCATACCATGAAGTCGTACTATCTCATTAACATAAATTTCTACCAATCAGTTCATCGGAAAATCCTTCTTGACTAGTAATAAATGTGCTAATTTCTTAAACCTATCCACAATTACCCATACTGTATCATGTTTCCTCGATGTCAATGGTAACTCAGTTAAAAAATCCATGGTAATCCACTTCCATTTCCATTTTGGAATAGAGATGGGATGTACCAAACCTGAAGGCACTTAATGCTCGGCTTTAGCTTATTGACAAGTCAAGCATCTTGTAGTACACTCTATGATATCCTTCTTCATACTTGGCCACCAATAACTATTCTTGATTTCCTAATACATGTTGTTGCTTCCACAATGCATAACATATTTACTTTTGTGAGCTTCCTTTATTATCCTTTATCTGAGCTTCCTTTATAAGCCTTTATTTGAGATCTTCAATATCAGGTACACATAGTCTACCTCGATAATATAGTCCACCGTCTAGACCAATGGTAAACTCGGGGCTCTCCCTTTTAGAAACCAAGTTAGCTATTTCAACTAGCTTACCATTTTGCTTTTGTGCATCTTTAATCTCTTGAACTAAAGTAGGTCTGAAATGCAACTCCACCACTGTCTTTCTACTCAGTGCATCTGCTACCACATTAGCTTTACCCTGATGATAGTCAATAACATAATTATAATCCTTAATCAACTTGAGCTACCTTATTTGTCTCAAATTCAATTCTTTCTGCGTGGGTAAATGCTTCAAACTTTTGTGATCTTTATATATAAAACACTTCTCTTCGTATAGATTATGACACCATATCTTTAATGCAAAGACTATGGTTGCTAATTATGGATCATGGGTAGGGTAATTTTTCTCATGTGGCTTTAATTATCTCGAAGCATGAGCACCTACCCTTCCTTCTTGCATCAGCATACAACCTAATCCATTATGAGATGCATCACTATAAATAATAAATTCTCTATTAGGGATAGGTTATGTCAACATAGGAGCCTTTGTAAGCATACTCTTTAATTGATTAAAACTGGCTTAACACATGTTTGTCCACTCAAACTTAACATCTTTCCTCAAAAGTCTTGTCAAAGGAGTGGCAATCATTGAGAAACCTTCAACAAATCTTCTATAATAACCTATAAGACCAAGAAAACTCCGAATCTCGGTTACATTCACCTCAACTATACTAGGATCAACCCTAATACTTTCAGTTGATATAATATGTTCCATAAATGTTACTTCACTCAGCCAAAACTCACATTTCGAGAGCTTGGTGTATATTCCCTTAATGTCTGTAACACTATCCTCAAGTCCTTTTCATGCTTTGCTAGATCTCTTGAGTAAACCAAAATATCATCGATAAAGACAACCACTAACTGGTCTAAATATGGCCTAAAGATACTGTTCATAAGATCTATGAATGCTGCTAAAGCATTAGTCAACCCAAATGGCATAACCAAAAACTCATAGTGACCATATCTAGTCCTAAAGGTTGTCTTGGCTATGTCTTCTATCTTGACCCTTAACTGGTGATAACTTGATCTCAAATCTATCTTGGAAAACGCTCCCACATCTTTAAGCTAATAAAAAAGATCATCAATCTGTGGTAACGAATATTTGTTCTTAATAGTCACTTTATTCAACTGTTAGTAATCAATGCACAATCTCAAAGATCCATCTTTCTTTCTTATAAATAAACCTAGAGCACTCCATTGGGACACACTCAGTTTGATAAAACCCTTAATAAATAACTCTTGCAACTGCATTTTTAGCTCCTTCATTTCTAATGGTGCCATCCTATATGATGTTGTGGATATAGCCATTTTACTAGGAGTGAGCTCAATGGAAAGATCAACCTCTCTCTCAAGAGGTAAACTTGGTAATTCTTTTGGAAATACATTTAAAAATTCATTTACTACTAGAATATCCTTCAGATCTGGACTTCCCTTTTGGGTATCAATGACATATGCCAAATAAGCTTCATATCCTTTCCTAATAATCCTCTGAGCTTTCAACATAGTTATAATATGTGGATATTGTAAAAACAATTCACTCTTCACTATCACTTCCTCTTGTTCAGTTGTCTTGAGTTTCACGAACTCAGACTTACATTCGACCATTGTCCTATGTCTTGAAAGCCAATCCATGCCTAAGATAGCATCATATTCATGAAAAGGCAACTCAATCAAATTTTTAGGAAATTCTTTCCCATGTACCATTAAAGGACAATATCTATATACTTTACTCACTCTCACACTATATCCCAATGGATTCATAACTTCAATCTTAAACTCTAGATCTCCTTAGATCAAATTATGCTAATTAGGTATATTTATGCAAATGTATGAATGCGTGAAACTTGGATCTATAAGTGCATAAATGTTAAAGCCATATAAATAAAACATATCAGCGATGATGTCTGACATTGCTTGATCTTCCTTGGCTTTCATCGCATAAGCTCTAGTAGGTACTTAACTGGAATCTGACCTATTAAATATCTCAGAAACTATTTACCTTGGTCGGCCTTATCCTCGGGGAGGCTGAGTCCTGGCCTATGTCATAGTGGACCTAACAGCCTAAGTAGAAGCACTACCTGTTAGTAAAGGACAATCTCTTTTCATATGCTCTTTCGATCCACATTTAAAACATTCACCTATGGCATACCAACACTCTCCCTAGTGTGGCCTACCACATTGCCCGAGTCTGTGAACTAGCCACAACTGAAGGGGCTTTAACCTGTCGTCCTTTACCAATAGATCCCACTTTTGGCTATGAATAACTCTTCCCTATGCCTTAGCCCTATGAATGGTTTGAAAAAAGTGACCCTTCTTTCCTGAAGAACAGGCCTCAAGGATAATTGACTTCTTAGGTGTCTTTTTTGTCTTTCTCTTCTCTAGGCTAGGGCCTGAAGAAATCAACTTAACAACATTGATATGCTGCAATGCAGTCACAACATCACCAACCTCTAAATTGAGGCCAACCTCAATTCTTTTGCATTTATCTTTTTCTTTTGCAATCATATTTAGAGCATACTTGCTCAATCTTGTAAACTCTCTCTACTATTCAGTCACCGATATATTCCTTTGTTTTAGCTCCATGAACTCCTTCCTTTTCTTATCAAGGTAAATCAAAGGAAAATACTGCTCACAGAATTCAGTCATGAAGAAATCCCATGTAATAGGTTCTTCAACATCTAGCTTGATAAGGACATACTTTCACCATTCATAAGCTTCCTCTTGAAGTAAGGAAGTAGCAAATCTCACTTTATCTTCCAGATCCATTTGTAATTCTCTGTATATCCTCTCCATTTTCTCAATCTAGTACTGTGCTACTATAGGGTCATCATCTTTCCTGCCATAAAAGTCTGTGGCACTATATTTCTAAAGCTTCTCAATTGTAGCTTTAGGCTTAGGTGGGGGTGGCAGTGGTGCAGGCTGTGGTATAACTATCACCATTCTCTCAAAGATACCTGCCATTTGTTATATGAAAGGATTCCACTCAAGTTCAAGCTGCTTAGCAGTAGGTAGTGAGCATGCAGGTGCAGCACCATGCCCTTGTACACTAGTAGCATAGGGATGGGAAGAAGTCCTAGTACCAGGGGAACTATAGCTCTCAACCATGCTA
Source organism: Balakata baccata (assembly GCA_949630135.1). Lineage (NCBI taxonomy): Eukaryota > Viridiplantae > Streptophyta > Magnoliopsida > Malpighiales > Euphorbiaceae > Balakata > Balakata baccata. The sequence goes on from CATIWF010049901.1 coordinate 7,262, forward strand.
GATTTAGATTCTTTCAAAGACATCCCCTATAATCTTATAAGTTGACAAAGTAACGACTCTTATTATAGTCATAAAGACATATACATGTATGCATGACAACCTCTTCCCTACTTAGGTCTAGAAACACCTAAACCTATGCTCTAATACCAACCAATAGTGGAGCCCCACCCATATAATAGGAATGTGCCCATTATATAATACTATAATAGGAACAATCCCATTACGTAGGTAGAATGCCACTATTTGTGCTTGTCTTATGTCCGTTAAATTAGAATCATCATCTCATTTATTAAAATCATTCCTTAGTCATGTATAATGGCTCATATATTACTTTTTTTTTACTTACCAACCATATATTTATGGCTTAAAGCCTCAAACAAGCCAATATATATAACATCATAAACTTTACCATATTACAAGTTATATTCACTATTCCTAAATGCATGAACATATACAATATAAAATATGATAGCATAGACACACAAATCGGGTCACATATGTCATCTCTTGATATAGGCACTCTATTTTCTCTTTATCAACTCCATGACTTTAATATCTACAAGCTCCTGGACTTGCATAGGAAAAATCCATGCTAAGCCATTTCTAGCTTAGATATAAACATAAAATTCTCCCATGCGATCACATAAGTACATAGTATGTGAATATATCGTGGTATATGAATGTATAAACCATTGTATAGGTAGCATAAAGAAACAACATATCAAATTCATGCAAAATTCAAGTTCATGTCATATAACATTTCATGTTCTTCACCATATGGTTCATTCATTTAGAATTCACACATCTCATTTCTTGTTTTAAAATGTGGCTTTGTTAAATAGTCAACCTTATTGCATTTCTCTTTTTCAATAAATATCTTAAGCCTCATTTCCGGACTGGCCGGATATGGGGTGTGAAGTAGGAGCGCTCATACTCGAGCTTAAGCCAACCTACTCATCTAGATTTCAAGTCAAGAGGGCTCTTCGAGCTTAAAATAACTTAACTGAGTAAAATAATATAAATCTGAGTATTAGGAATAGGAGCACTCGATCCAACGCTAGTCACCTTTATCCTCACTCTCATATCTCATCGATACGTATTGCTTATCCCCTTAATAGTGCATCATCTACCCTAAAGTAGTTTTGAGGTAGAGAAATAGTCATTTATAACATTTTGCCATTCCATTTAATCTTAACTCTTTATATTTAAATCATGTACATAACATGTAATCACATTCTATAGCTGGTTTTTATATCTTCTTACTTCATAAAATCTCATGTAAAGGAGTATAGCATGCTTTAACCATGTTTACAAATAATTAAAACACATGAATTTTGCTATAAAATAGTGTCACGAGGGTGACATTTTGAGGCACAGGAGTGATCCAAGTCATGACCTTGGTTGTGACTCAAGTGGTGAACCATTCATCCTCATTTTGGGTAATCAGTCACGGGCTTGACATATAGATTCACGGGCGTGACTCTATATCTGTCAAATTTTCTAAGTCTTAACTCTTACTTTAAAGTTCATTACACCACATAACCAAAACCTACTTGTCATACTCACTCTTTTACAATGTTATAAGAGATCTTAACATGCTTAAACTACCATTTACCACATTTTCTCTTTATTTAACTAACATATTCATTTCCGTTAAATGCATCACCTAACAACATATATAATTAACTTTTATATCATTAGTCATGCGATGTTATGTTCCTACACTTTTTTAATACACAATTAACATATAAGGGTACCTCAAACATGCCATCTTATTCAAATTCATCATTTATGCCTCAAGTATGCAAAGGGTCAATAAAAATGTATACATGTACAAACCTCTTTAAGGAGCTTGACCAAAACGAAACTAAGGAGTTAATCTACTCCTCTTGCTAGTTACCTCCCTCTTCTTCTTATTTTCCTACAACATATACAACCATATATCAAACTCTAAGTTTATGGAAGTATAACAAAAACATAAATATAACCTATGCTTCCTAAACTAGGTCTTATACATAAGACACTTTTCACTTGAAAATCTATCAACCCTTCTTCTTCTGTAACCCTTTTCCCATAGCTCTTCACCCAAACATTGTAACCCCTTCACATAACTTCATAATCATATTAAAGACATGGAGTTGTAATGTTTTCTTACCGCTTGAAGGTAAAAAACACCTTAGATCGTGAAAGGAAATATAATCCTTCCTTGCTTTAACTTCCTCTCTCCTCTAACTCTTCTCTTACTTGACAAATCTTTCACTTCTTGTTAAATCTTGGGTTTTAATCTTAATTTTAGTTTTTGATCACTCAAAACCTCATGAAGTAGCAATAGGGTAGTGTCTCCAGGTATGAAAGATCGTGTTTCAAGGTTTTAGTGGCATTTGGCCAGTGTAGATTAAAGAAAGGGAGTCACGGGCGTGACTTTCTAATAACCTATAAACTATATCAAAAAGTCAATATTTATCCAAAATTTCCCATAATCTCGATAGTCATGTGACACCTTTATCACGGGTGTAACCATCTCTTACACTTGATTTTACTAAATTTTCAACCTTAAACCCCATTCCAAAGCCAAAATGCCTTAATATACCCTCAATATATCATTCATATATCCTTCATATAATCACTTCAAGTCATATATTCATCCATTACAACTATCCCTAGCTAATGGTGTTATAGCTGCTACTACTTCCAATATTGGTGTTGAGGCAGTTACTGCAACTGGCACCTAGGAGAATGCACATTAGCTTGAAATGGTTCCAAAATAGTTATTTTGCGCCTTTGTGCTCGCAGGGTTCCTTTTATTATATCTCAACAAAAGTCCGATTGTTGTGAATAACGTATCAAAGTCACTTCATCTATTTGATCATAATTGTTGTATCCTTGTTATAAGTATTATTATTATTTTGTTGATTATTAGTAAAAATCAATACACGTTTGGCTTTTTGTAAACGAATTTCATAATCTTCTTCTGCCATGCTTTCTTCATCTTTGCCTTCGATGTGGAGCTGCCTTCTATTGATGGTAAAAATCTTGGGTTGGCTACTACTACTAGTGTTGATATTAAGGCTCCTATTGTAACTAGTACTGGGGATGCTAGTGTTTTTGTGCGTCCTACAGCTGTTGTTGAAAAAGTTAAAGTGGCTCCTATTATTCCTGCTCCTGCTGCTGATCTTCATGTTCTTAATGTTGGTCCTGGTGAGAAACCCTCTATTAATTTGCTGACTGCTACCCTAGAGAATGAAGCAGATAAAAACATTGTTGAAGACAAAGATTTTGATGAAGATCTAGAGGTGCTTAATGTTGCTGCTGCACTTGAAGGGGGATTACAACTTATAAAAGGAGGATTAAACTAAGTGCTCATGTGAAGTCTCCCTTCACTGAGAAGTTTGGTTCAATAGTAGAGTCTACAGGTTCCGAGTCAAGAAAAAAATTGAAGACTTCATATCCTTTCAATGATATTCTTGATAAAGGACCCCTCCATGCTAATCAATTGTCTTCAAGGAGTGGCTTGACAAAGACCTTTTGAAGCAAATTATGTAAGTTTTTTTTTTTACTTAATAATCCTTGTGTAACTAAGATATCGCCTTGGTATACCTAAGATATCCTATATGCTTACCAAAACTTATAACCTTTGTGTAGATGTAGTTATTAGCTAACATATCTTCAAAGTAAACCCACAATATCCTAGAGGCATGTCGGACCTTATAAGCTTTTTTATAGCTGTACCTATTAGCTAAGGTATCCCCAAGGTACGTCTAATGTATCTTAAAGGTATATCAGACCTTATAACTATTTGTGTAGCTGTAATTGTTAGTTGACATATCCCCTAGGTATCTAGAGGTATACCGGGGCTTATAACCTTTACGTTATTGGACTTGTCAGTTGAGATATCCCCAAGGTATACCGTACCTTCTAATCTTTGTGTTGCTGAACTTGTTAGTTGAGATATACCTAAGGTATTCCGTAGATATACCGTATCTTGTAACTTTTATGTAACTAGAGTTGTTATTGACATATCCCTAAGATATACTTGAGATATTCCAAAGGTATACTGGACCTTTATAACCTTTGTATAGATGTAATTGTAGTTTTTATTCGTTTATTTTTATATTTCTTATGTTTTTATGTTTTATTAATATTGTTATTATTGTTTGTAGTGTAACTAAAGTATATAGAACCAGGGAGAATGACTTTCGTCCTCTATTGGACTTTATTGTTGTTTCTGTTGAGCAAAAGAGCTAGTTCTATTAGCTGAATACTTTGAATTGCTTTTTATATGATAGTGTAAGTTTTGTTTCTCATTTTTTTTTAATAACCCTCTCTTTTAATATTGGTTATATCTCAATGTTGGTGTAAAGTACTTTAAGTTTTATTTGAATTATCCATGAAGTATACCAAAGGTATACTCCAAGTATACCTAAATTATACTCAGGCACCATTAGTTTTAGGCAAACTATAGGAAGGTATTGCCAAGGTATACCAAATGTATACCCATTTTAGTGTATGTTATACAAACATTTATGTATTTTTAGTTACATTTCTTCTGTTTTTGTTAATTGCAACATCTAGATGTCATTTTCTATTACTTTGGGAAGAGAAGTAAGCTTGGAATGAAATGTGCGCTCAACTTCACTTCTATTGACTGCTTTTTCCATTCTCAAATCACTGCAATGTATAAACTATACCAGCAAAGTGGAAAAGAGGCTTATTTGCTAGAAAATTCTGATTCTATAATTGTTGAGTATATTTTAGGATCAGTGATACAGGCGAATACAACATGGTCACTAGTGGACCATAATTTTTTTCTTGTTCATGTCTATTAGAAAGACCATTAGGTCCTTGGTAGGCTAAGTTTCCTAGAGAGATGCATTTATGTGTACAATTCTTTACCAAGTGTTGAGCAAAGGGTTGCTATAGCAGATGCTCTGAAGCCATACTCTTTGCTGTTTCCATGACTTTTATCCTTGGCTGGCACCTTTGGTATGAAGATTGAAAAATTTATGAAATCTGATGTTTATGCTAACAAGGAAGCCAAAGCACCTTTTGAGTAGTGAAAATTGAAAATCTTCCACAAGAGTCTGCGTGAGTAGTAGACGTTTTTTTTTGTTCAATTTGAAGACGCTTTTGATTTGGTGAAGTCTAATATTTTCTTTATTTTTTTCAATGATTGTGGTGCATTTGTATGCCTATATGCTAAACTTTTAATTCTTGGCAAAGGGATTCCCAGTACTATCAATATTGAGGATTATAAAATCAAGCTGGCTATGTCATTGTGGAAATATGGAAGAGCTAAAATTCATGGAAAAACCAAAAGTGGAGGTGAGGATGACAATAGTAGAGTTACTAAGAAGATGAAGCCAGGATGATAATTTTTTTTTTTTACTTTTATATTTTGAGATTGATAATTAGTAGTATGTACTCTTTTTTTTTGTTTTTTCTAAATTTGAAGTTATATGTGAATAGAATTTTTTTGTTGTTTATGATTTTCATAGTTCTGTTTAGTATTTTATGTTGAAAATATCACATAGATATACCCAACATATAGGTTTATTTATTTATCCCCAATGTATACCCAAGGTATATTGAGTCTGATATCCCCAAGGAATACCGAAGATATCCCTGAGGTGTACCAGGACTTATAACTTTTGTATAGCTATAGCTGTTAGCTAAGATATCCTAATTTATGCCTTATGTATCCCAGAGGTGTATTGGACCTTATAAGCTTTTGTGTAGATGTGGTTATTAGCTAAGATATGCCTAAGGTATACCCAAGATATCTAAGAGGTATACCTAATGTATGACCAACATATACCGGACTTTATATGTTTTCCTCTCCCAAGTATTTTAGGCTGAAGGTATTCCTAAGATATACCTAAGGTATACCAGAGTTTATAAGCTTTGTTCTCCTAAGTATTTTAGGGCAAAAGTATCCCCAAGATATACCCAAGGTATACCAAACTTTATATGGTTTGTTGTCCTAAGTATTTTAGGTCGAAGGTATCCCTAAGATATACTCAAGGTATGTCCAAGGTGTACAAGAGATTATCATATGTTCTGTTAAAGACTTTAGGCTGAAGGTATCCCCGAGATATACCCAAGGTATTCCCGAGGTATACCAGACTTTACCCTTTTTATAGATTGTGGGCAAATGTATACCCAAAGTATACCGAAGGTATACCCAAGGTAAACTGGATATTAAGGTATGCATAACTATGCAATTAGTTATTTTCTACGTAAACCCAAGCTATTTAGAATGTATATTCGAATTTATAATTTCCTACAAATATTTGAATGATTACTAAGTGATCAATACAAGTTCAAACATGAAAATTGTTTATATATATGCATTTCTACATGTTTTCCTATTGTGTCCAATTTGTCCACATTTGCTGCACTTGTTATGGTTTTTTGATTCCCATGGTGCTTGTATCCTTCTTTTTTTTGGTCTTCCAGCCTTTACTCTTCCTTGAGGTGGTTTTACTTGTATTTCTTCTACTTCACTTGGTATTTCTTAAGTTGATTAGCTGCCAAGTGGATGTACAACTACATCATATGTTGCCAGCAGATTTTCCTTTGTGTAGAAATGTGAGCAATAAGGATAAGGATCTTAGTTGATGTGGTTTAATATTGCTAATGCATGAGGACATGACACCTCATCAAGCTGGAATCTTCTATAGGTACATGATCTCTGTAGTAGGTTGGCAGTGAACTAATTTTCACATTCACATACATTGAATAATTCATCATGTCACTCTTTTACCTGCATGAGCAGAAATAGTGCAATTTTTTTTATTAGTTTTGATGTAAATATTCACTGAAGTTAAGTAGAATGTATTCAAAGGATTATTTATGGTATGCCATATATTTGTTGGATATTTAACAGTATATGTACCCTAGGTATACCCAAGGTGATCACTATATGGCTAGATATTTTCAGAATATTTCAGAGTACATGCAATAAAGGTATTTCCAAGATAGTACCACGAGATACCTAATGTAACCATATTTAAGTGTACCCAAGGTATACCCCGGATATATCCCAAAAGGATACCCAAGGTATGCCAGTCATTTGCTAAATATTTAATACCATAGAGAAATTTACCTGCATTCTCAATGACTTATGGTATTTTTCTATCAGCATATTTAATACTAACTTTGGGAAGGTACTTTTGCATTATTTCAATTCTTGTATGTCCAGTCTTATATTAAACCTCTTAGATACTCTAATAGTGCTGTTATAGGTAGCTCTCTTATTGATTTATTGGCTGCATTCATTGATTCTGCTATGTTGGATGTCATTACATAGTATATGTTGTTCATTGCAAAAACCTTAGTCCATTTATGGTACCCAACTGCTGTTACCTGATATCTATGTTGTTCAGCTTTTTCAGTACCTTTCAAAGTCTTCCACTATACATACATTTGCTGCTTTGATGAACGATTCTATTATGTTCTTTGAGTTTCTTTTGAAGTTTATCTTGAGGTTATTCAGGAGGTGGTAGGCATATATACCAGGGACAGCTTTAGGATATACGTTTGCGATTGCCTTTTGAATGCTTTCATGCCTATATGATATTATGCACAGTCCCAGAGGACAACCAAAAGCCTTTCTAACTCATATGAAGGACCATTCCCATGCTGCATCATTTTAAGAGTCAACGATTGTGAATGACAGTGGAATATTTTTCCAGTTGCATCTTGTATTGATGCTATCAGTATGGTTCCACCATATCTTCCTTTTAAGAATGTGGCATCAATATCCATGACTGGTCTGCAGTGAAGGGTTTTGATCATGTATCACATACATATAACGCAGCGGAAAATAAAAATTTTCAAAACCCGAATCAAAGGATTTTCATGTCCCAATTAAAACTAATTTAACCAAAGAAAATTCAGAATTTATACCTTTATAATTTCTTGATTTTTCTTCAACTTCTCACCTTGTTGGGTTGTAGCAAACCATAACAATCCAATCTAGGTTTGTCTCTAACAATATCCACGTGAAGATGAGAGGATGAAACCACTAGGGAGATGGCTTGAACATACCTCAAAGTGCTAGCAATGGTGTATGTTCATATGAGAAGAAAATCAAACTCTTTAATTTTC
>CATIWF010049906.1:0-13777 GCA_949630135.1 Balakata baccata
CCGTCTTGTTAATCCTATGACTAGGGATAATTTGGATACAAACATAATTACACATGATAGGAATCTCATTATCATGATCCCATCATGATTTCCTTCATGCTATGTTTCATATCATGGACTTTCATTAATCAGTTTAAGATCCATATCAATTCATATGCAAATGAATACTAATATAATGAAAGAATGCCTTTATGAATGTGTACACTAAGTTCTTAAGGCGATTGCCTTTTGGGCACATCTCTAACAATTATGGCAGTGTGACCTTCATGTGTTCAGTAGCTTATAACTTTTTTTACACTAGTCCAATTTATATGATTCTTCATTCTAATTAAAGATAACATATAGTGCTATAACATATATGAATTTCATAACAATTTGACCATTTTGAAATATTTTATGAAATTTAAAAATATGTTCTGTTCTCTGCCCTGTTTCTGCCCTTAGGCAATTTTTGGGCCACCAATTTTGATTCTTCATATCTCACAACGTGTAAGTCATATTTTTATGAAACTTTGTATGCATATAGATATTTAAATAGAACATTTTTCATGCTGACAACTTTCATCCATTCTATTTCTAAGGTCCTAATATAGTGGGGTACTTTTGACTGGTTAGAAACAAGATTGACATCCAGATCAGTATGACTTCTAAAGGCCATATCTCATAAAATACATAACATTGTGAGGAGATATTTATGCCAAATTTTAGCTAAGACATATACCTATAACTTTCATGCTTTGATCATTTACATAATATTTCTATAAGGAGTTCAAAATGGGCAACTAACTGGCTGGACCTGGACAGGATACTGAGCAAGCAACTCAAATGTGGAACATACACGACTCTTTTGCCTATAACTCAACATTTGCCCAAAATCCGGTTCTTAAATTTAGTGTACAATAGATAGCCCATATATCTATAACTTTTATGTTTTGAGTTTCCTCAAATATCGATTCTATCATATAGAAAAGTAATCAAAATAGTAGATGATTCAGTTAGGTTCCTCAATTGAACCAGTTCCAGTCTGATGCCAATATCTTTCCAAAGACACCAAATCATGCAAAACTATTTATATAGCTTTAAACCTAAGACATGAAACTACAAGTTTGGTGTTTTGGACTTCTTCAGATTTTATTTCTAACATGATGAAAATGAGACCCCAATTTGGTAGTATAGATTAGAATTTGAGAACTTTGGTACATAATATTTAACAACTTTCTTCGGTATTCTGATTCTGCACTAGAACGAGAGACCACAGTCTGCTTCTTGCTTCTCCAAGAAACCAAATTCCTGCCTACAAAAATACAATAGCATAAAGTAGACCTTCTGCCTTTCTTTGATCTCTCCCAATCAACATCAGAAAAACACTCAATCCTCGTATGACATAATTGCCATATAAATTACCTTTCTTAGGTGCTCCATTTAAATAACACAATATTTGTTCCAATACTGTCCAGTGATGAATAGTTGGAGAAGACATGTACTGACTCACAACACTGACTGAGTATGCAATATCTAGATGGGTTATAATAAGATAGTTGAGTTTTCCTACCAATCTTCTATATCTCTTAGGATTCTCAAACAATTCTCCTTCTTTGGTGAATAGTAAGTTAGGAACTGTTGGAGTGTTACATGGTTTAACCCTCAATTTTCCTGTCTCAGATAATAGATCGAGCACATGTTTCCTTTGAGATAAGAAGATACCATTTTTGCTTTTGTTTACTTTAACACTCAAGAAATATTTCAAAATCCCCAAATCTTTTGTATGAAACTGGCTATGGAGAAATGATTAAGATATGAGATACTTGAAGTGTCACTACTAATAATGACAATGTCATCCACAAACAATCTATAGAATACTGAGTCGTGAGATTGATTTTTTCTCATTCCGAACTTCTCAATAACTTGGATAAATTTTCCAAACCAAGGATAAAGACTTTGTTTGAGCTCATATAATGATTTACGAAGACGACATACATTTCCATACTCTCGTTGAGCAACTAATCTAGGTAGTTGCTCCATATAAACCTCTTCTTAAAAATTATCATGAAGAAAAACATTTTTGATATCTAATTAATGTAGTGGCCAATTATAAGTGGCAGCCATAGAGATAAATAGTGTAATAGATGACAGCTTGGCAACAGAAGTAAAAGTATCAAAATAATCAACAGACTGTGGTCTTTCATTCTAGTGTAGAATCAAAATACCATATTGAAGCATGTAATTTTGAAAAGTGACAAATAAATATTCTTTAGTATTTTCACTTCTCAAAGTTTGAACATAGACACCAAATTGAGTCTTAATTTCAGCACAAAAAGCAGAAAAATAAGAAAACACCTCAGATCAATTTCTCATTAAATACAACTATATCATCCGAGAATAATTATCAACAAATGTAACAAAATACAGAAACCCAGTTTTTTATGTAACAGGACAAGAACCTTAAACATCTGATTGAACTAACTTAAAATGAGCACTCGCTCTCTTATTGACCCTTGGAGTAGAACTAATACGATGATGTTTTGCGAACTAACACGACTCACAATTTGACGAAGATATATTTTGAAACTAATGACAATTTTTTTAATACAGAAAGAGAAGAATGACTGAACCTACAATGCACTTCAAATGGGGTGACTACTCCAGAAAATGCTATGAATTTTAGCACTTTTGTATTAAGAATGTAGAGTCCCCCAAACTCTTATCCCTTACCAATAATCTCATTTGTCACAAGATTCTAAAACATACAATAATCAAGAAAAAATAAGATACGGTAGTTTAAGGTACAAGTTTACTGATAGAAATTAAATTGAAAGATAATTGAGGTAAACTATGAATAAATGACAAAGGAAGCAATGAAGTGGGAATAACTGTGCCAGAACCAAGGACGGACGATGTGTGTCCATATGCTAAAATAACACTAGAGTTAGATGTGTGTTTTTGAATGGTAGTGCATTTTTGCTATTGCAAAGTAAGTAATCCTTTTGAGATTATTGGAAAATTTTGAAATGTGTTTTGAACCCTAATGTAGAGTTAAGACTTGAAGGTTTATAACAAATGCTAATAATGATAAACAAAATGTACTCTGTCAGTGATTCCTAAATCTCCCTGTTGTGATTTAGCAGATGCTTCAAAGATTTGCTATTGCTAATTTTCGGTTTAATTAACTATTAATTTTAGTTTTTATATATATATATATATATATATTAGTTTTCTATTAACGTATTTTGCACGTGATTATTAGATAATATACTCATTATTAATCATCATTTGGTTTTTTATATAATTTTTTTTATTACTTTGTTTCATTTTATTATGATATTTTATTCATAGTGAATTATAGGGGTGCATATTTATCTCAAATTCCATCAAATTATTAATTTATTCATTATTAAGAATCATATATAAATTAAAGATAGTAAGTATTTTTACGGTCATTTTGCGTGTTCATCCTATTTACAATCATCCACGTGCAATGCACATGATTTTTAATAATTTAATTCATCATTATTAAATAAATAATAATAATAATCTTGTTAAGTCATATTTAATTTAAATATTAATAGTTGTTCATTATATTTAATTCTTATGTCATACTATATATGAAAAAAATAATATCAAATTATCTTAGTCAATTATGGTTGTTAATTTATTTACTATATTTTTTCCGTGCCTTCCTAATATTTTTTTTATTAAATTATGTTTAAAAAATTAAAGGTAACTCATTGAAATTTAATGACAAATTGACATAAGTAAAATATAGAAGCTGAACATGTAAATATGTCTTCAAAAAACGTTCTTATTCTTAATTCGATTTCCTTCATAATTCAATTCATTTTTGTTGGGAGTTAGGAGTAACCTCTCATAAGAAATATTGAGGAAATTTTTATATTATAATTGAAAATTAATATTTATTTTCTGTAGTTTAATATATTAATTTATTTACTATATATAAATTATTTTATTTTTTATTATCTTTTTTATAATAGAAATATACTTCTAATTAATAAATTATTAAAACTATTTATTAATAAAATTAAATTATTAAATAATAAAATTAATTTAATTAACTAATATAATCTAATTGGTTTTTCGGTAAATGCACCGTGTCTTTCCATTCCCACTCATCTCTGTCTCACTAAGAGTAGCAGATCCGTAAGGATGTGGGTGTTGAACCTTAGACACCTAACTCTAGTTGGTGGGTATCAAATCAATGGGCTTCTTTAAATTGATATTTTAATTTTTGACAATTAAAGAGATCATCATTTATTCAAACTGTAACTTATAAATTAAAATATAAAATAGTTTTTTAGAAATACTATGAGTCGATAATTATAAATGTTTTACAAATTTGTTAATAATTTAGTAAAATTATTCACTAAGACGTTACTAACTGTAACATTTCAACATTATAAAAGCTGGGATATACCATTAAAATACAGAGACTCAAAGATATTAATTTTCTGCATTTGATAATAGATACATAGATAGATTATTTTTTTTTTTAGGACCATAAAATAATAGGAGTGATTTATGGGACGAATCGGGTTGTATTTTTTATATTTACAACTAAAAATGTTTTCTTTTTATTTTTTTTAAGTCATGAAAAACATTTTTAGGTTATGATTTAAGGTGAATTTCGTTCGAATCACAACTAAAAGTCGTGATTTAAGCCATCACTTTTTTTTTTGGAAAAATTTTAAAAAATGTCAAAAATCTTCTAAAATATTACAACAATATATTAATTTAAAACTTTTTTCAAAACTACTGAAAGTGTCTAAAAATATTTACACTCAAAAAGTCATCTTAAAGTTACCAAAAAGTATATATTCAGTATATCTCCAGTATATTCTGAATATATCTTGTTTTGATATATTTTGGGTTATCTTGAGAATGTGCTGGGTATACTTTAAGAATTGTTTAAGAATTTTTTAAAAATATTTTGGATATATTTTAAGAATATCTTAATTAAATTGCTCAAATTTAAAAAAAAAAAAGAATAGATACCAAATATATTTTGAATCCTATAAAAGCCTTTTTAATACATATTTGCATAACACTGATTCACGAGGCAAATCAAAATCAAGCAAAATCCCTAAAATAAAAATTAGCTCACAGAATAAAATAAAATAAAATAAAAATACAACTATGACCTTTTCTATTAAAAATTCTGATTTCACAAATTATATTTACAGAGAGCGAAGCCACGCGTCATCATGAATTTATGATACTAACGCACTTCACAGTTGATTTAATTAGTGGGAATGAATTCCTCATCATTTTTATCCAGCATTTCTTTTAAGCCACACTCCACATTCCTTTCCCTTAGCACTCAGAATCTGAGTTTTATCTTCTTTTCCAATGAAAATCAAAAATACCTGGGATATTCCACTACTTTTGTTAGCTGCAAAAAATGTTAAGTGCATGCGAAAGTCCGTAGTACGAAGGTGTCCGAAAATTAAAGTGTTTCTAAACTAAAATGAAATTTGCAACTTGACTTCTAATCAATTAATTATAGATTTCCATGACTGTACACCTAAATTTGATTGCTAATAGATTGAAATGTTGAACAAAAGATGTTGACAGTAGATAAAATCAAGCTAGTGAGCATGTTAAATTTTAAAGAAAATAAAATATATAGAATGCTTAAAGAAAATAATTTACTGATGAAAATGACACTAAAGAGTTACAATAATGCTTGATAAAGATGAGATGTCAAAACTAAAGCTAGTACTAAACTGATGCTAAATTGAAAATTGATAAGATTGAATTGGCTATGTATTTGCTAAGGATTGTTGTTTGTTGTTGAATTGTTTGTGTTGATAATTGTTGAGCTAGATCCTGATTTGCTATGTAGCTTGCTCCTTTTATAGCACAAGGACCAAAATAACAGTTGAACCCATGATTTCCACTTTTTCTAACCTCTCTCTAACTGCCCCACTTTCTCTCTAACTTCCAGTATTGCACCACGTTGTAGTAGTTATTTCTTCCATTTTCTCCACTTCTCTCCAACCGTCTATACAATGCCTAATGCGTCGATAGTTGTTATAGTTTTATTAGGTGTTTTTGGTTGCTTAGTTTTCTTATTTTATGTATTTTTTGGGTAGATTTGATATTTAATTGTGTTTTTTGTGTTTTTAGATTTGGGTGGTGGAAAGGAGCATGAGATGCATGTTTTGATGGTTGATTTAAGTTGCAGAGGTGTTTTGGGTAATAATGGAGTCCATTGGAGATGTTGAGAAAGCAAGAAAAAATGATTTGTGGAAAGAGGTTTATCGCAATCTCATGATAGTCATCGCTTGCTCGTGATGGAATGCAGGCAGTGAGCTATTGTCGCAGGCGCGACACTCGTGCCATGCACGCGACGCCTGGGCACATCAAGATAGCACTAATTCATCGTGATCTCGCAACGCCCGTCGCGTACTCATGACGCTTGGAACACTGCAGAATCACGCACAATTGTCCAATTTCAAATTTAATTAATTGTTTTGAGATTTTTTACTCTTATAAAAGAAAAATAACATATTTTGGAAGTTAGATTTATATTAGAACTCAGCTTTGCTATTTATTTCATATTTTTATCTAAGATTAGAGTTTAGCCACTTTATGGTTTTTTCAATTTTCTTCTTCTATTCTCTTCATCTACACACCCAAGAGACCTCTTGATGGGTAAATATTCGTTCTCCAACAGATTTGTCAACAGTAGAAAATTATTTTTGCTTTTGAGGTTTGATTGGACTTTGGCTTGAAGATTTGGAGACCACCATCTTCCAATTTCCAAATTTGGTGATTCAAGGGAGCATCATAACCTTTCTTTTTTTCAATTTGTGATGTAATTTTAGTTTGACTATGGATATTACAGTAATTTATTTAGTATTCATATTAGGCTAGATTCTTTTTGGATGCTTGGTTAACAACCTCAATTTTATAATAAACTCTCATTTTATCTAATGAATTATTATTTTCATTTCAATTCAATTGCACCTTATTAATTTCTAGTTTAATGATTGATTGATCACCAATGATTGAATTAGGAATGAACATGTTAGGGTTTAATTATTAGCCATATCATCTTTAATCTAACCTAAAAATTGGATTGATATTAGTTAATTCATTTGTTTGATTAGTAATGCATAAGGTGATCGCCATGAAATATTAATTCTATGAATTTAATACTTGGGAGGGAAATACGAAATTGGAGGAGTGAAAATATCAACTCCTTTTATAGGAGTGAAAAACCCTATAACAATTAATTAAATTTGAAATTGGACAACTGTGCGCAATTCTGCAGTGTTCTAGGCATTACGAGTGCGTGAGGTTGAGATGAATTAGTGCTATCTTAATATGCCCAGGCGTCATGTGCACGCAACGGGCATCACACTCGTGACAGTAGCTCACTGCCTGCATTCTATCACAAGCAAGTAATGGCTGTCACAAGATTGCGATGAACCTCTCTCCATAAATCATCTTTTCTTGCTTCCTCAACATCTCCAATGGACTCCATTGTTACCCGAAACACCTCTGCAGCTCAAATCAACCATCAAAACATGCCTCTCATACTCCTTTCCACCACCCAAAACCTAAAAATACGAAAAACACAATTAAATATCATATTTACCCAAAAGTTACATAAAACAAGAAAACTAAACAACCAAAAACACCTAATAAAACTATAACAAATATCGACATATCAGTGTCCATATTCTCCAGGGATTTAATTTGATTGTCTTCTCATAATATCTGGCTATCTCATGGATTTAGACTTTAATTCTAAGTCATGGGCCTAGGCTTTACCCAAATGGACTTGTAGCAAAAATATGGTGTAAGCAATTGCCACTCGCATACAGTATGACCATAGGCCATAGCTGCGTGGATATAAATTCTTCAAATTCTCTAAACCTCTTCTCTTCTCTAGACTTGGAGTTTAAAAGGTAGAGAGAGTCAAATTAGAACGTTGGAAAAGATAGGGACTAATTCCGAAATTTATTTCAAATTCAAACTTCCCTCCTCTCTCTCAAAACCTAAAAACCTCTAATTTTTCCATAACCCAATCCATTCTCTTCTTCTTCCACCTCTTCATCATCCATAAACCATCAAAAACCATTTCCTTCCTTTGAAATTTTCGGCCAAGAGAAAATGAAAAGCAAGGAAAACCCATCTCCTTCCTTTTCCTCCATTTTTCGGCCAAGAGACCCCAAAGAGCAAGACAAACTCATATTCTCCTTCTAATCTTCAAATTTTTGATCAAAAGAAACCAAAAATCCAAGCAACCCAACTGAGAGACCCATAAATTTAGCATTTACAAATCGCTCAAACCACATGAAGCTAATGCTACCTCCAAATCGCGCAACATCGGCATTCCACCCGCCGTCGTCACCCACAATGCCTAGACAACTGGAGCTCCTTCGCATGCCAAGAAGACCCAACAGATGAGAAGAAAACCCATTTTGCACAAGACATGCATCTCCATAAACCCTTTTTTTCAACAGATAATTAAAACTCTTGGAAATTATTGTAATCTTCGTTTTATTGGAAAATTACTGAATATGGCTTGTGATGCCTTTCCATTGTATTTCTATTACTTTCTTGCAGTAAATAGCTCTCAAATTGTCTTTGTAATTAGACTTCCAATTGGAAATTTTTATTTACAAGTTTACACAAGTAGGAAATTTATAGGTAATTCTAACTCTCTAGCTTCCTTCATACTACACCTGTGCTCTGAGTTTGCTGTGTGATAGGACTAGAATTTTCCTTTGTAGAGAAATTCCCTTTAATTAGCTTAATATAAATTTTGGCCTGAAAATAATTAATTCAACTTGGGGAATGAATATAATAAGACTTTCTTATAGAGATAGGATGAATTTGCCTGATGTCTGCTTAGTCTCTAGATTGGAATGAATATGTTACAGCCTGAAATTTGCAAATTTCAGCTTTGCTTGGGTAATGGACGATGAAAAGAAGGATTTTTGGCATAAATCCCTATTGGGGAATTCGGCTTTAAGGCACTGTGTCTTGCTGTGATTGGTTAGTATTTATTGTAGAGAATGTTACTGATCAAGTAAACAAGCTTCAGTTGCTGGTGACAGCATCAGCTACTGGTGAGAGAGTCAGCTATTGATGAGAGCGTCAACTGCTAGTGAGAGTTGCAATACCACATCACCTAGAAAGCTAACTCAATAACTCTCCAACAATACATAACTGGCACTAGCTCTTCAGCTTGTTAATAACTCTTCAGCAATATATCACTGAGCTCCTCAATAACTCTCTAGCAACTCCTTAGCGTAATGTCTCAAACTCCTCTCTTCTGGTTGATGATAAGCCTTGTTTGCCATGAGGATATGGCTTGATGCGCTTAATGTCTAACATATTGAATTGATGATAAGAATCACTGAACACAATCACATAAGCACCACAACTATGCATGTACATTGATGATAAGGTGGCACTTGAGCCAACCTTTTGATATTTATTTGATGATGATAAATTCACCGAACACACTCATAGATGGACCACAACCATGCATTTACATTTTAGTGATCAAGATGGCACTAGACCAACCTCTAGGTATGTTGTGTGCTAGATCTTTTAAAATAATTATGAATTAGAGCAAAAAAAAAAAAAAGAGTGGCCCTAAGGCCTACTTATCATAGGTACAAGATAACATGAATATTTTTATTTGTTGATATAGTGGCCCTTAAGCCTATTAAAAAATAAAAACCTATTTAGCTCAACACCTTTCTTTTCTATCCCTAGAGAGCAACTAAGGAGGATGTGTGAGTCGGCCCATTATCCACTTCCTCTTGCCTTTTCTTTTAAGTCCTTATTAGTTTTTAGGGGAATTTCCTATGCTGGACTCTATGCCATTTTTGGCTTGCTAGTACTAGAGGTGGCGCCACAAATCTTTTTCTAGTGAACAACCTTTCTTCTCTGGTTAAATACCTTATAGAGCTTTGGTGCTCTCCAAGTACTTGCCTTCTAAAGCTTGGAATTAGAACAACTCAATCTCTCTCTACTGAGTAACTGCTCCCTATAGCATTTTTCTATAAATCGGCCTTAGGTAGGCCTGATTCCTCTATCTATGCCTTGAAGAGTATCTACTCCTTAGCTCATTCCTCTCAAAGGTTAGCCTTGAATAGGGATGATCTATTTTTCTATGCAACTGGAGCCTTGGGTTTTCCTGCATCAAAAGTTCTTTAGGAACCCAAATCTTTCTAATCTTGGGATTATGTACTAACCTTTCTATTTCTCTGCTTTTCTTACAATCCAAAAAGGATATAAGGTCAAAAGTTATTGTATTCACTGAAGCCATAGAGGGAAATGGGTCATTATCAATCACCATGGCCTATTTTCTAGGAAACTTCGGTATCCCTTAGTTGATTCTGTCCTGTATCATATTTCCTTTAGTTCCTCCCTAGATGGTGCTTGATACTTTGGAGGAAATCTGATGAATTTTTCTTGATCCATAGGGCACATATGAGCTACCCCCCGAGCCTCTAGTAAAAGGTAGTAGTTTTCTATAGACTCTAGGTTGATTGTTGGGGTTGGTGTGAGCAAAAATCCTTGAAGTGATGGCTCTAGTATTGGTGCGGGCTCTGGCCCCAGGGGCTAGAGACCTTTCCTCTCTGAGGTGAGGAGGAGTGTCTCTTACCTCAGCTTGAAATTGTGAGTGGTGGAGGTCACTTGTTTCACAGTTAATCTCAGAGTGCTGCCCCACGAGCTCATTAGATGGTTGTATAGGGACAAAGTCTTGCTTGGATGCAACCACCTGTTGCTTTGATTCTCCCATGATTCCAACTATTGATTTCTCATGGGAGGTAGATTCTCGAGTTAATTCTTCAACAATGGCTCTAGTTCGTTGTTTATTCAGCTATTTACTTCAAATGCTCGGCTACAGTAGTTTCAAACTTTTGAACAAATTTCTCCATCAAAGACCTGAGCATAACAGAAAAGTTAGAAACGTTGGTATATGGATTGTTACTTGATATCTGTAGTCCTAATGGACTCTTAATTTCTTCTTCCTCTTCAGAATGTTGAGGAAGTGTTAGATTCTCTATTTGTTCCACAATGAGTGGAACTCTTCTTTCCTATTCTCCTGTTGGAGTAACAGATCTTGAGTCTTGAGACTTCATAGCTTTCTTACTTGTAGTTTTAATAAGCATGTAGTAGCAACAAAACGGGTCCCACCGAATGTGCTAATTTTATGTTAGTTGCAAAAAAATGTTAAGTCCGTGCAAAAGTGTGTAGTGCTAGCGTACCAGGAAATTAAAGTGTTTTCAAACTAAAATGAAATTTGTGCCTTGACTTTTAACCAATTGATTGTAGATTCATAGGTTTTCTTGACAGTATACCTAAATTTGATTGCTAATAAATTGAAATATTGAGAAAAAGATGTTGATAGCAGAGAAAATCAATCTAGTGAGCATGTAAAATTTTAAAGAAAATAAACTTTGAACATATAGAATGCTTGAAGAAAATAATTTACTGACGAAAATGGCACTAAAGAGTTACAATAATGCTTGACGAAGATGAAATGTAGAAACTAAAGCTAGCACTAGACTGATGCTAAATTGAAAATTGATAAGATTGAGTTGGCTATGTTTTTGCTAAGGATTGTTTTTTGTTGTTGAATTGTTTGTGTTGATGATTGTTGAGCTAGATCATAATTTGCTATGTAGCTAGCTCCTTTTATAGCACAAGGACCAAAATGACAGTTGAACCCATGATTTCTATTTTTTCTAACATTTCTCCAACTGTCCCACTTTCTCTGTATCTCTAGTAGTGCACTACGTTGTAGGGGGGTATTTCTTCTATTTTCTCCAATTCTCTCCAATCATCTGTATGGTGCCCTTATTCTCTAAGGATTTAATTTGACTGGCTTCTCACAATATTTGGCTATCTTATAGATTTGGACTCTAATTTTTGTCATGGGCCTAGTGGTTTTTCCATGATATTCACCAAAAATTCATACTTTGGTCTAAATACCTCATCGATGTTGTACTCTAATAATATCGAGGGCCTATAAACCATGAACACCACATCTTTCTTCGACAATGAAAATGCAATAGCAAATGGGGCAACAATCATAAACGAGAGGCCAGTGAAACAATCACCGTAGCTATCATCATCACCAGCATTTTCCTCGATCTGCTCCTCACTATCTCCAGCTCCTCCGTCGGCCAAATCGTTACCATTGTCAATCATTGTAGGAAGTAAAAAGTTAAAATTGAAAAGGAATGTAAAAATTAAAAGTATGTTTGATAAAAATAAAAAAAAATAAAAGTGCCAGTAATTTTGAAAAAAAAATAAAATTCAGTAATTCATGACAAAATCTTCTTTTTTTGGTTTAATAATTAACATGTACTCCATTTGATTTTAAGTAGATTTATTTTTACAAGAATTAGAAAATGTGTTTAAGACATATGAAATATTACATTACCCTTAGGTCCCGTTGGATTGAAATATTTTTAAAATACATAAATTTCATAAAATCCATGAATTCTAAAAATTCTATCATTTGGTTTAATTATAAAATCTATAGATTGATGATGTAATTATCTTTATATTTATATTTAGTTCAATTTGAACAAACCATCAATTTAATAATTAATTTCCAATTTTACTCTTTATTAAGTACTGGAAATTTATTATTAATTAAATATCTACTACAATCAACTCCATTATATATTTAAAAAATTTAAAAATAAAAATATATTATTTTAAGAATTGAAAAATTAAAAAATAAAAAAAGTTTTTATACATTATAATTTTCGATTACATTTCTAAAAAGTATATTTTATAATAATGTAATGCACATTAACACTATATTACATAAAATAATAATAATAATAATAATAATAATAATAAAGCAACTAGTTAAAATTAAAAGAAAAATAATTTTTGACTTTTTAAGATTAAGGATAGTTTTGTAATAATATTAATTTATTAGGGACAATCTTGAAATAAAAAAATCTAGCAACAATATCTCACTGATCAAAATTCATAGATTTTGAACTTTTCTACCTCCTCAAATACTTCAAAAATGAATGATTTTAATGGATGACGAATTTTCTACAATCTATAAATTTTGACATTTTTTAAATATTCAAATTATGAAATTAGTTTAAATTCAAGAATAGTTCAAAATTTCTCATTTAAAATATCTTAATTCAAACATTGCCTTAGATAATTGATCTCCACAAATAATTAATGGAGCTCATTAGTCAAATATTTTTAAGAGAAAAGTACAAAAAACTTCTTTGTGATTTCATTATTTAGTAATTTTAAGTATAATTTTTTTTCTTCTTTTTAATTTAATCTTTTGTAATTACGACATTAAAAAAAAAGTTGAGGCGGCATAAGAGAAAAATTTTTAAAACTTACCCTAAATTAGTTTTATATTTCTCCATACTCTGAATTTCCTATTGCACTAAAAAATCATGCTATTTTCAAGTCACTCGACCTCCCATATGCTCTTTTCGGTTTGTTCTCTCTCCGTGAAATGTTGATCATTCAATTCTAGAGACGATTTCAATGATTACAGTTATTTATGGAAATGATTTCGATTCGTAAAATGCTTTATGCTATGCTACCTTAGTTTTTTTTTTTTAACATTGTAACTGTTGGCTGGCAGCGGAAGCGTTTATTTAACTTTGGATTGAGGGGAGCTCTCGGTCTCGGTAAAAATTATAAATTTCAAAAATTTTTAATTTTACCGAAACATGCAATCAAATATTGCATGACATGAAAATACACTTTTCATGTTAACCTTGAGCATTTA
>CATIWF010049911.1:0-25247 GCA_949630135.1 Balakata baccata
AAAGTAAAGGAGCAATAGAAGATTGCACACAAGAATTTATAGAGATTCGGGTGTTAAACAAACCCTAGTCATTTCTCCAACCTCAATTGAGAGTTTTATATCAATTTGAGATTACAAGAGAGTTTCCTAACTAACTTACAATTAGAGAGTTTTCCTAATTTACCCACAACTAAGTGTTTTCTCAAGGCTCGCACCGAACCCAAATTTTTTGTATTTTAATGGCTCACACAATAACCAATTCATTGTATTTTCAACAGACTCACATACTACCCAAACAAGAGTTTTTTTTTTCACTAGGATTACACTTACAATTTATTCTCAAGTGTTTAAGGTTAACACTTCAACTTTTTTACAAAATAAGTTGGAAAATAAAATTGCAAGAGTTTTGGCACACTTAAAATTAAGCTCTTGTGTTCTAAGGCCTTTTAGAGGTCTATTTATAGTGTTTACCTTCCAATTAGCCATTAAATATAGTGTCAAAATTATTTCTAATGTTCTAAAAAAGATTGACTCAAAGTTATCTGACAGAGATAGTTTTCCAGTCGGGAAATTCATATATCCGTTGGAGTCTTACACATGACAGCCTTAGATTTGTCATTTTTTTCAATGACTCTTTAACGGCTAGTTTCAGTCAAATTTCCTGATCGGAAAATTTATTTTTCCGGTCTGTACTCAAGTCCCGGTCTGCATTTGCTACTGGAACTTTAAAACATCAGAATGCAGTATTTTTTCAGTCATGACATATATTGTCCCGGTCTGTACTTGAGTCCCAGTCGGGAGTTATGTGTCTTCAGGAAATGTTTGATTTGTTCAATAAGCAAATTAAATCCGATTGATTTGAAACTTTGTACACTATCAAAACAATATTTGATAAAGATATTAGCAACATTTAATTTGATTGTTAAGATCAAAATAGAGATCAATCACCCTAAAGTTAACAATTTTCCTCTTTTTTATTTTGACTATCAAACTAAGCAAAATAATTAAATTGATCATCCAAAAATGAAATTAATATGTTCAAAAACAATTATGTCAAGTTTCAAGTTAATCTATTATGTTCTAAAGATCTCTCCCCCTTTATGTTCTTATATTTCGATCTCTTCCCCTTTATATTCATACATTTTGCTTATGTTTTCTTAAATTTTTCCTCCTTTGTCAAGATCAAAAAAACATAAATAAGTATAGTATAAGATCAATCACATAGGGCATAAAGAGAGAAGATAAGAGGGAATATTAAAAATTTTAAACAACATGATACCAAAAGATTATGCTACATAAAACGGTCATTTAACAAGGATATGAAAATAACAAATGATATCAATTGTTGGTCGCACAAACACATATAAAAAACAACAAGTTAAATATATCATCTTAAAGCATAAAATATGAGTTTAGAGAATGCTTATCAATATGAAGATCGTTCCATGATCTTGAGACACTTTTTCATAGAGATTCAATTCTTCTCTTATGATCTATTCTTTAAGTAGCTCCCTCGTATTTTATGTCAAGTTTGAGTTTTAATGGGGTTAATCACTTGAGAGGAGACATTTTGTTGAACATGTGCCTTTGACCACTTTTTGGCAACCTACAAAAGAATCAAACAATTTTTGGTACCCATTCAAATTTGGGTCCATGGGGGTTAGCTTTAGAAGGTTCCCAATGAGCCTTCTGTATAAAACAATGTTTGTTTATGTGCCCAAATCTCATACAATAATGGCATTGCTTGGATTTAAATGTTTCTTGCCACTTTGCATGGGATTTAAGTTTCATATAATGAAAAGAATGTGAATGTGAGCAAGCACAATATTTTTTGGTGTGTGAAATCTTAGGTGTATTCCTTTTGTACAAAAAGGCATGGTTGGTCATTTAAGGTTTCCCTCTTAGACCATGTGAGCTTTTACTACTTTTCTTTTGAGTAGTGGCTTTGGTGTGTGCCTTTAGTTTGGCTTTAGAGCCAATTACCTCAATGAATAAGGTTTGTAGTGTGCTAGCCTTAACGAATATTGAGCTAGGTGGAGATGATGATGTTGAAGCTCCATTGAAGCCTAGACCATGTCTCACTAGAAGAGGTTTTTGAGATACAACAAGTGTATCCAAATTTTCCTTCCCCTTGTGAAATTTTGAAATTGAGTTTCTAAACTCTTCAACCTCACTTTTTAAAATATTATTCTCTTTAAGTAAAGAAGATGTTGATGGTTTTGATGAAAGATTATCCAATGATTTCCTAAGAAATCATTTTTCAAATTTAAATACTTATTTTTATGAAAATCACTTTTTTTTTTAAATATCTCAATTTCATGGTTCATAACTTCTATTAAAATATCATCATCATGATCATCATCATCATGCATGTTATCAAAAGATTTACATGTAGAACATACCTCATAGGAGTCCTCTTGTTGAGCCATGAAGCAAGAGGCGGCTATTTCTCCTTCACTTGACATGTCTTCTTTTCTTCATGTATGAACTCCTTTTGTGTGTTGAGTACTTGGAGGATTGATTGAAGTTATTAGCATACCTTTTCTTTTCCTTAAGCTTTAATCTTCTCATAAGGTTAACAATCTCTTCATCACTATCTTCTTCACTCATTTCCTCTTAGCTAGAGCTCTCATCTTTATAATACTTTGAAGTTGAAGCTTTGAAAGCTAAAGCCTTTTTCTCCTTTTGAAGCTCTATCTCCTTATCTTTTGCCAAAGTCATCTCATGTGTGAGAAGCTTGCCAATGAGCACATCGGTGGACATTTTACTTAAATCATCATTGGCTTCCTCAATAGCGGTAACTCTTGACCCGTACTCCTTGATGGGAAGACTTCTCAAAATTTTGTTATTGATATCTTCAAGTTTAAGGTGCTTCCTAGCCTTTCTTAAGTTATTGATGATAGCAAAGAGTCAGTTGGTCATGTCGGTAATAGACTCAAAGGATTTCATCTTGAAAAGCTCATATTCAGATATGAGCAATTGGATTCTCTTGGACTTCACTTGTTTGGTTCCTTCATAGTAATTTCTCAAGGTTTTCCAAATGCCATGAGCGCTTCTACAATGCAACACCTTGAGACTATCTTCTTGAGGAATAGTGGCAAGGAGAATTGCCATTGCTCTTTTGTTTCTTCCATTTGCCTTGTTTTGAGCATTGGACCAATCATCCCAAGAAATTGCTTCCTCTACACCTTCCACTTCCTTGGTTGGTGGCTTCCACTCCTTCTAGATAGTGTCCCATAAATTGATGGACTCACTATCCATAAAGAGCTCCATTTAAAACTTCCATTGAGCAAAGTTAGCACCATAAAAAATAGGGAAATGATTGCAAACTTCACCCTTCACCATCTTGATCTTTTCTCTCACACTTAAGCCTTGAATAGATAGACCAAGGCTATGATACCAATGGTTAGAAAGATGGTGCACCAAAAGGGGGGGTTAAATTGGTGGCAAATAGAAATTTTCGGCTTAATGGATTTCTTTGAGTGTTTGAGCAATATGCAAATAAAACATAGAAAGTAAATGAGCAAGAGAAGATTGCACACAAGGATTTATAGAGGTTCGGGTGTTAACAAACCTTAGTCTTCTCCCCAACCTCAATTGGGAGTTCTACTATCTCAACTTGAGATTATAAAAGAGTTTCCTAACTAACTCATAATTGGAGAGTTTTCCTAGCTCACCTACAACTAGAGAGTTTTCCTAACTCACCCATAATTAAGTGTTTTCTCAAGACTCACACCGAACCCAAATCCCTTGTGTTTTAATGGCTCACACAATAACCAATTCTTTGTATTTTGAACAGGCTCACACACAACCCAAATAAGAGTTTTCTCACTAGGATCACTCTTTCAACCTATACCTAAGTGTTTAAGGTTAACACTTCAACCTTTTAATAAAATAAGTTGGGAAATAAAATTGCAAGAGTTTTGACACACTTAAAATTAAGCTATTGTATTCTAAGGCCTTTTAGAGGTATATTTATAGTGTTTACCTTCCAATTAGCTGTTATATATGGTACCAAAATTATTTCTAACATTATAAAAAAGATTGACTCAAAGTTGTCTGACAGAGACAGTTTTTCGGTCAGAAAACCATGTTTTCCGGTCGAAAAATTCATGTATTCGTTGGAGCCTTACACATGGAAGCCTTAGATTTGTTCTTTTCTTCAACGACTCTTTAACGGCTAGTTTCAGTCAACTGTCCTGATTCAAAAATTTACTTTCCTAGTCTGTACTCAAGTCCCGGTCGGGAATTTACCTATCTCGGTCTGTATTTGCTACTGGAACTTTAAAATATCAAAATGTAATGTTTTTTCAGTCATAACATATATTGTCTCGGTCTGTACTTGAGTCCCGGTAAGGAGTTATATGTCTCCAGGAAATGTTTGATTTGTTCAATAAGCAAATCAAATCCAATTGACTTGAAACTTTGTACATTATCAAAGTAACATTGGATGAAAACATTAGTAACATTTAATTTGATTGTCAAAATCAAAATAGAGATCAATTACCTTAAGGTTAATAACCAGTTTTTTTATCAGAAGCTAATTTTGAAACAAAAAATGTTATATATGTATTTTAATGCAAAAAAAATTTGTTTGTGTCATAATTGTTAAACTGTAAAAAGTTTGGATATTTTAGCTATTGGAAAAATTGTGATTATGAGTCATTTTGATAGGGTAATTTGGGTGGGTCCTACAATTCGGTTTTGGGAGAAAGATCAGAATATGTATTTCTTGACATGAGAACTATGAAATAATGTATTCATTGACATGAGAACTATGAAATAATGTATTCATATGCTCGAAATAGAGAATGTATAAATCAAAATTGAAACTCAAAGTAAATTCCTTGATAAGGAGAAATAAAGTGAAATTGGTAAAGTAAGTGGAACTTGTATCACATTACTAAAATGTGAGGTTGAGACATGGTTTAAATAGAAATATGCATTCTTACATTGATAAGAAAGTAGTATGAAAGACTCTCTCTTTCTTGCTCAGGCACAGGAGTGCAAATCCCTGGTCTAGAATAGGCAAATGTGTATATGCACGATCTGCGTACACGAATGTCAAGCCAATATTCCATAGTCTAAATCATTTTTTACAGCCATGTATTTGGCACGCCTATATTGTTTGGCATGCTCGTACTGATTGGAAATTAAACAACACGAACGATATGCCTATGTCGTTGATTCCACAGTTTTTATTTCTAGAAATTGAAGAACACACCTATGTCATTTGGCATGCCTGTGTTGATTGGAAATTGAAGAACATAAATGATTCACCCATATCATTTTACATGACCATGTATCTGACACGCCTGTGTTGTTTAGCACAACCATGTCTCTGGTACGCCAATGTCATTGATTCCACACGCCTATATCGTTATATTACACTGTGTGCATAGCTTCTGACACGCCCGTTTTGTTGATTTTTCCAAATTTTTCTTTTGAATTTTCATTTTTTGATATTTCAAAAATTAATTTACCATTATTTAGATGTTACAAATGCATAATAGATAGCGTTTAAAAAGATTAATCACAATTAATCTCATATCTCTTCTCTCTATTATAAATAAGAGTTCTTAACTCTTGTTAAAGAGACTTTTTGGAAAATCTTATTCTTCCATTTTCTTGTTATTTTTCTCAAGTGATAGAGAGTGTGATATATAATCAGTTCACTATAAGTGAGTATTGTGTTTTCGACATCTACTTGATATCTATTGTATTTTGGGAGATAACCGTTGATTTTCCTAAATACCATTGGTAATGAGCGAATTTACTTTAAGAATACTGTGTGAAACACAAATTTTAGATTTTTTTTACTTTCCTCTTGTCATTTATTCGAATGTTGGATTTAACCATTATCATAACATTAGCGTAATCAATCCAAGAAAAAACTCGGACGTTTTTGTTCCTTTCTATTCGAAAAGCAGAAATTTGAGTCAAATGATAAAGCAACTTATCAAAATTAATGTTAACTTAACCTAAATTTTAAACCTAATCCTTTAAAAGGTTCCACTCATTAATTGAATGACCCAATCATATTAAGAAAAGATTATTAAACCATCGTTTGCCTTACCTTTTTTCTTTCAAATATGACATAATCTTTAATTAAAGATAAATATATTACATTATCTTTACTAATTAAACCTTCTTATATCTCATTTAAACTCTATCTTCCTCCTAAACATGATGTAAATAAATACTATACATTACTATCTATCTTGTTGGTCGAGTTATTATGCTATAGACCTGAGTCCATGTAACTACATGGGCCAAACGCCTACTCGCACATGCGGCAGTATAAAAAAATGTTGATTTTCTTTTCCATTAAATGGTGTTAAAATAATTGTAAATTCATTATTTAACAATTATAGATTTATTATTTAGCAGATATAGATTTATTACTAAATAATTGTAAGTTTATTATTTAACAATTGTAGGTTCATTACTAAATAACTATAGGTAAATAACTGTAAATTAATTATATAGTAAGTGTGAGTTTATTATTTTACAACTATATATTCATTATTTAATAATTGTATAACAACTATAAGTTTATTATTTAACTGTAAGTTTATTACTAAATAATTGTAGATTTATTATTTAACAACTATAAATTCATTATTTAACAAATGAATTTCACCTAAATTCTCATAAATCAAACTCTCACAAAATCGTATTATCAACTGAAAATATATTCATCCATTTACAATCGACATAAAGAATCACAGAAGAAGAAAATTGTTTTATCAACTTAAAATATATTCATTAATTTGCAATCGACATAAAGAATCACATAAAAGAAATTGAACAAGAAGAACAAGAACAAGAAGAAGGAAGAAAAGAAAAAATAACAGTGATATGTCTGTTAAATAAAAAGAAAATGCGCATGTAATTGTGACTCTAGAGCATGTAGCTCTATGCACTTAGCTACATATAATAAATTGCCTGGTTAGTCGAGGTGTGACAACAATTGTTTCTTGCTGGAAGCCCAAATGTGGAGTTAAATTATAATGGCACGTCATGGTTGCTTTTGATGGTTGCACCCTAACCATCACAAATTAGTTTTAGGAAAACTGGTAAGCTTATGAATTTCAGAACTAGTATCAGAGTCAACATCATGCATTCCATTCTTGGCAAACTTATTCGAAACTAAAGGGATTACATTCACTGTAGTTAGAAATTGGAAATCAAAAGTATTTATTTATATGCTAAAAGTTTCAACTCCTCAAGGACATTCACCTTTGGTCCAATTGATCGAAAATTATAAGAATTTCCTTAGTAATTTAAGTTTGAATCACAACCCTTTTTCTAGATATGTAATTAGAAAAATATTAATAATAAATTCAAGCTCGAGTACATTTCCGCTTAGCAGCTATTAAAGGAAGCAAGTAAAAGGAAAGGACTACTGAATTGTCCCTTGGGCACTCGTGTTAGGCTTCACTAGTTGGCTAGTTGCCGATAGTTAACACAGCCAAAAAAACTACATGCAAAAGATTGGTCCATTACATGTCTGATTCTCATTTTCTCCATGTCTCAGGACCGCACCGTACGTTGCTTTCGTCCCCGCTAGCATGTAGCATCCGACCACTATCTCATCGTTAACACAAACGAACCGACACCAACGGCCACCAGATTAGTGCCAGTCAATTAACGTAGAATACTTTTTGAACTGACTTTCTTCTATTTAACTCTGTTTCAAGCTTGATTGAATCTTTAAATCCATTATTCTCAACCTTGGTCGGCTTGAATACTAAATTTAGTTTAGGAACCATGGTAGGAAGATAATCATGTTATTAAAACATCATTTTCAATTAAATGATTATAAGCCCAGATGACTTTTTCTCTACTGACATAAAGCATATCCATAATAGATAAAATCATCTAATGGCTGTAAGAACATCAGCATGGTAGCTTATCATTTTCGCAATGTGATTATAAGCTTGCAATACTCGCTCTGCCTACGCACTCTAGCACATCCACAGTAGACAAAAATCTTAAATTAATTCCCTTTTCAGAAGAAAAAATGCTCGCGACTTGATTTGCTTTTGATTTAGTCTTATGCGATTGATAAAGACATTCTCTCATAAGCAAAAACTAAAAGGGGGGAAGAAACCAAGGACTTACAACACCAAGATGGGGTTAACCCATTTATTGCAAAATTAAAACAAATTGAAGCTTAGATATTATCTTAAACTTGCAAATATTTGATAGCAGTCTGAACATCCTTATCCCCCCTCCCACTGCAGTTAACTACAACCTTTGCTCCATTTGGAAGTGTTGGGCAGAGTTTCTCCAAATAAGCCAATGCATGAGACGTCTCTAGAGCAGGGATTATGCCCTCTAATCGGGACAATCTCTTGAATGCTGCAGATACAAAATAAACCGATGAGGAAAAAGGAAGGATAGTTGTATTACTATTGTTGTTCTTGTTGTTTGTGTTGATATCAAAAGGAAGAGTGCTTGTAAAGAACAACTACTCCAATCACAAATAACTGAACTCTTACACTACATTACAGCAAAATAATTTGTAATACACCTGAAGCTGAAAACATTAAACTGAGAATCTCAGCAAAAACATCATCCAACTAGTTAATGTTCGATTCTATCAATCAGGCAGTGATGTTTCAATGATTTGTTAAATTTCCCTCCAAAATGGAAGCAAGATAAAAATTAAGGAACAAAAATGCCGAAAAATCCTTCCTATATTTATTTTTGTACCTTCTAATGCTTCCTCATCTGTGACACTATAGTATTCAGCACGTCCTTTCTCTTTCAGAAAACTGTGCTCAGGTCCAACTCCAGGGTAATCCAACCTGCACAAAACAAATAAAATGAAGAATGCAACAGGAAAATAGAAACAGGATCCTTAAAGCTGGTCATAACCCTTACCCTGCACTAATAGAGTGAGGCTCAATTATTTGTCCATCATCATCTTGTAACAAGTAGCTCATAGCTCCATGCAAGACTCCAACTTCTCCTTTGGTCAAAGTTGCAGCATGCTTGCCACTATCCAAGCCTAATCCAGCGGCCTCAACACCAATCAATCTAACATCCTTGTCCTTCACAAAATCATCAAAGAGTCCCATTGCATTGGAACCTCCACCAACACATGCAACTAGCACATCTGGCTTTCCACCCCATTTTTCAATTGCTTGTTTCCTTGTTTCTACACCGATAATCCTATGAAACTCCCGAACCATCATAGGATATGGATGCGGCCCTGCTACAGATCCCAAAATGTAATGGGTTGTCTCTACATTAGTCACCCAGTCCCTTATAGCTTCCGATGTAGCATCCTTCAATGTGGCTGTCCCAGAATGGACTGCTCTAACCTCAGCCCCAAGAAGCCGCATCCTAAAAACATTAAGTGCCTGCCTTTCCATATCTTGAGCACCCATATAAATGATGCACAGTAAACCAAACCTTGCGCAAACTGTAGCAGTCGCGACTCCATGCTGACCAGCTCCAGTTTCAGCAATTATACGCTCCTTACCCAACCGCTTAGCTAATAAAACTTGGCCAATCGCATTATTAATCTTATGAGCACCTGTGTGGTTAAGATCTTCCCTCTTGAGATAAATGTGAGGTCCTTCACCGTTTGGACACCTATAATGCTCTGTTAGCCGCTCAGCATAATAAAGAGGAGTTTCCCTACCAACATAGTCTTTCAAAATCCCAGCAAGTTGTTTCTGCAAGACATATTTATTTCACAAATTTGAGACCAATCAGAAAAACGGCTTGCAAAAATAAGGGAACTATGACTATTAAAAAAAAAAAAAAAAGCTATTCCTTTCACGGCTTTCAAGCTGCTCTTTGGCAACTATAAAGCAGCTTGTACATCCAGAATGTTTACTGAGTTAATAACATGACATGATAGATATACAATACTAAACAAGTACAATAGCGAAATAGCTTCACTCCCTTATCTATCAATAAAGTTTAAAACTTTTCATGGATGAAATGGAACATAACTCAAATAAAAAATTGCATATAAATTTAAAGCAACATACTTAAGAATTTGAAAATAAATAAAAAATAAAAACTTTCAACAAAGAAAGAGGAAAAAAAACAGGATAACCAGATGGAATCATTTTCGAGCCAAACAGGCATTCGATAACTAATAAATCCCAAGGAAAAGAAAAATGAAGAATGAAAGAGCCGAACCTGAAACTCCAAATCATCCTTGAGAGAATTGAAGGCAGATTCGAGTTCAGTGAGAGCATACATTAAGGTTTCGGGAACATATTTGCCACCAAATTTACCAAACCGCCCAAACGAATCAGGCCGCTTCCATAAGGCCGGGTCAGAATCTTCCTTGTTCTCCATTTTGACAGCTGCCTCCCGGGTCAAAGTGCAAGAGACAGACAATCCAGAAGAAGAAGAAGGGAAAGGAGCAAATTTGTTGAACTTGAAGGGCAATTGAGAGGAAGAATAAGACTTAGAAATAGAAGCAGAAGACGAGGAATAGGCGATGAAAGCTCTGGCGGTGGTGGTGTTGGTGGTGGAAGTGGCCATTAGGGATTTCGTTTAATTGGCGTTTGTACTTCAAATAAATGCGATTTGAAATTGGGATTTTATAGGTGAGAGGACGTGAGGTTGGTGATGATGTCTTTTTTATTATTCTTTTCCGAATTTGGACGTGGTAATTTATATTTATATGGTCTTTGAGCCTCTAATAAACGGAAAAAATAAAAAAGGTAATTATTGCCAAAAAAAAATAATAATAATAAAATAAAAAATAAAGCCGCTCGGCAAATTTCAGAATAATAATATTACAATTATATAAATTATAACAATTTAATTTTTTTAAATTATTTTAATAATAAAATAAAAATTAAAATAATTTTATATTATAAATAATTTTTGTGAGAGATACTATTCTTCAATGAAATTCACTCTAGATTTTTTGGCTTTCAATCAACAAAATCTGATGGTTTCGCATAGTGGGATGCTGGCTTAATCATGTTGGAGATATCAGTAGAGTTGCTTTTGTTAGAAGAGTTTTAGTTGGTTATAGCTTTTTGGGCTTTTGTAGATTATTAATTAGTCTTTTATTTTAAAAATTATATTGAACATTTTTTTAGATTTGGTTTCATGAGTGAAAAGTTTTTTTTTTTTTTTTACTTTTGAGTATAATATTTTATTAACTATAAAATTATATTAGTCAATTAAAAAAATATAAAAAATATATATATTTTTTTTATAAGTTTGATATTTTGTTAATTTAAAAAATATAATATTAAAAACATAATCAATTTGATATTTGAGTATAAAGTTAATAACGTTAAAATTTTGGCTAAATTATAAAAAAAAATTTTGAACTTTGCATTTATCATAATTATGGTCAATTCTTAAAAAATTTGAATTTAATTTTATATATTTTAGATTTTGTAACAAATATTGTATCGGATGGACTGTGCCTTACCGTGAGCCTATGTAGCAATGACTTAAAAAAGTATTAAAAATATAAAATAATGACATAGAAAAAACAATGGAATTAATGTGAAAAAAAACTTGTCACACAGGTATATAAACAAAAACAGTGTCATTTTTCACATTAAATTATTTCTCATACCTAAACGAAAACGATACTATTTGACTAAGAGATTGACAAATCATGTTATATTGAGATCTATTTTGAGAACGTGACAATTTTGATAAAGGGATTT
The DNA here is from genome assembly GCA_949630135.1 of Balakata baccata. Classification (NCBI taxonomy): domain Eukaryota; kingdom Viridiplantae; phylum Streptophyta; class Magnoliopsida; order Malpighiales; family Euphorbiaceae; genus Balakata; species Balakata baccata. The sequence goes on from CATIWF010049911.1 coordinate 11,652, forward strand.
ATGGATCTATTTTAACAAACATGATTTTCAAAACAATACTCTTTTGATATAGTAATTTTTTCCACATCATTATTTTATATTTTTAATATTTTTTCATATTAACACTACATAGGCTCGGACCATCTGAGGTAAGATTTATTACAAAACCTAAAATGCATATAATTAAACTTAAATTTTTAAAGAATTTGTCATAACTGTGATAAAGTTTAAAATACAATTTTTTTTTTAATTTAGCCTAACATTTTTTGGATAAATTAGTAATATACCCCTAAAATTTGGTTGAATATTAGTTTACCCTTTTATTTTTTGAAATACAGTGTGAAGGTCCTCAAATTTGGTTCCAATAACTAAAAGACACTATATTATTTTTGAATAGAATATTCAATTGGTCAACTATCCTTATTTATTTTTTGATATTAAAAATAAATTATAAATTTAACATTTTATTATTAAGTTGATGACATTAAAATTTTTTTGATATTTTTTAAAATAAAAAAATTTAATGGAAAAAATTAATGAAATGACTATAGAGTGTATTAAACTAAATTTGAGGGATTTCATAATATATTTCTAAAAATAAAAAGACCAATTAGTATATTCAATTAAATCTCAAAAATTATAGTAATTTATTCAAAAAATTTTAGTATTTTTTAAGATAAAAAAAAATAAAAAGTAAATTCGATATTTTGTTTAAATTAACTGAACGATTATTTAGTATGTTAAATCAAATTTAAAAAATTTCATAATATATTTTAAAAAATAAAAAAAATCAACTAATATATTAAATCAAATATTAAAAGAGTCATAGTTTTTTTGGTTTCTCTTAAAAAAAAAGACCGACCGACACCTGAAACACGCTTTGCGTTTCTTTCTCGTCTCCATTTTGATGTAATAAATTGGGAAGTTTACTAGCACGACTAAAAATGAGAATAGCCTAATCAATGCCATTTCCATCTATTGTAGATTATGTGGCCTCAAAAAGCTATATTCATTTTTTTTTATCATCTTCTTATTTAATTTGCTTTATTTTGTATTATTTTAATGTTTCTTATTACTAATATGTTAAAATTTCGATCTAGTATTTGAATTGTGACTAATTTTCCAATTCTAAAAAGGTTAGGCCTTTTTCAATTGTAGGGAAAAAAAAAAAAAAAACTTGTTTCTATATAACCATTATTTAGAAAACGCAATGTGTTTTACATTAGGAAAACACGGAATTTTCCGTAAAGAATGGTGTGGATGCTTCTTGCTGCTCAGAGTATGGCAGTAAGCACAGTCATGGTCTGCTAGATTACAAAGTACTCTGATCCCGTTATAGTAACTGGATGGGAAGGATAACCTAACACCCATTAACTTATTCTATGTTGAAGATCTTCATATTTAATAACTGTCGTAGCACATGACACTATATTCTAACGGATAAATGAGTGCTTTTTCCAATAGTCACGAGACTCCATAACAATTAAAAAAAATAATAACTTTCATAATTTGTGGTGAAATATCTACTGCCATGTTTTGGTTTTAAGTTGAACTTATATTGAAAGTAATTGAAAATGACAGACTCGCATGGATTATGTTGCATCACATGGTTACTGGTGGTATCCCTCTTGTAGTGTTTGTTCTCTATTGTTAATCATGATTCTAGATTTGATTAAGATTATTGAATTTTGAGGGGTATTTCCATAAATAATTAAGCAATATTAATTAACAATTTCAAATGTTTTAAGTGAAATTAGCCATAATATACATTGGAATGAAAGCCAAAACATAATTAAAGCCAATTAGGATCAATATATATGCAAAATAAAAATGTCATGCTTGTGAACCATATAGTCACGTACGTGATATCAAAGAAATGGTGGCATTCAAGTCCAAAGAAGCCTTCATGCCCTAGCTCACAAAGAGTATTATGGCTTGGGCATGAGTCATGCCTGTCACTTAATTCATTATGCACATCAAGGTTGCATAAAAGGCATCAAAATTTATCCAAAAAACTTGACCACCTGAATCACATCTAGGTTCACGAGCAAAGCACTAAGTCACACTTGTGACAGTCGAAGTGGCAAACTCAAATTTTAGTTGCCAGATCAATCACGCCCATAAAAGACCTCTTGTCACACCTGTGAACTTCTGCATTTAATGTTACAGAAAACAAATCATAGGTAGTTCATGTTAGAAATTTGTTCCAAAGGCAATCGCTTCAGACACTTAGTATACACATTCATAAAGACATTCTTTCATTATACTATTATTTATTTGCATATGAATTGATATAGATCTTAAACTAATTAATAAAAGTCTATAATATGAAGGAAATCATGATGAGATCATGATAACAAAATTCCTATCATATGTAATTATGTTAGTATCTAAATTATCTCTGGTCATAAGATTAATAAGATATGACATTATTAATCCAAATAGACTGACACATATTATACTCTCTGATTAGATCAAGCAATAGATCTCATAACCTGTGAACATGAGATGTTCAAATTTAACATTTGAATGCTTGCTATGAGACGATCATATGGATTATCTATTAAAATGTCAATGATAGTCTCATTATAACAATGTCGCAAATATCTTTAGACTTGAGGTACTTAGGATATCTTGGATACTGATTATGTGCTTTGACTTCATTCTTTGTTGCTTCATAGAGATCGCTCATAGAGTAGTGATTGGGTATAGTTTGAGATATTCGAAGGTAATTGGGTAGCCAATAGAGGATTCACCGCTCTTGATAGAGAGAGTGTATACCAACGAGTTCTTGTCAGGATCATTACTCAAGAATCTCTAATTAGAGTGGAAACATCCTGAAGATAGTTTTCAGTGACATGTCTAATACAATAATGAGTCTCAAGGATAAGATTTAACATCATTAAGCTAGGTGTGACGTAGTTAGTCTAGCGAGAGTTGACACATAGTTCATACTCTGAACCAAGTGGGATATAGAATAGTAAATAGATGAATTGCGCATATTGTTGTCTATGGAAAGGTTCATAGTCAAACTATTGACTTTTCGATAAATTAGAGATCATGATATATTGCTAGATACCGTTCATGACTTACTTGAATTAATTATTAATTCGGGTGGCCAACATAACCGGAAACCTAATGGGTCACACGCATTGAAAGTGAGAAGAATGAGTAAAATGTTTTGAATAGAATCCAAAAATATAAGGGAATTATTTAGAGTTGGATTGTGATGAGATAATGGAAAAAAATCTGAAAAAATTGTTCGAAGGGAGTTACGGGCCCACGCTGGCCACTTAGCAGGCTAGTGCCTGCACGCTGGGCTTGCATTTTGGCCAATTTGGCATAAATTGCCAAATTATCCCCTAAACCTATTTTGGTAATTTTTCTATTCTTATGGTGTTTGAAAATACCTATAAATAGTATTTTTTTTATCAAAAAAACAAATGAGCCACTATAGAAAATTAATAATTAATTTTCTTAGAAATTCTCTTAAAGAACATATATTATGCTAGCACACTATGTGTTTAAAATCATCACTCTTATGATTTATTTCTTCAATTTATGTATGGATTATTATTAAAAACAATCCAAAATTGGATTGTTGTGGTTTGCTACAACTCAACAAGAAGGAAATTTGAAAAATTGGTTCAACAAATTGAAAGGTATAATTTTGTAACTATTTTTAATTAAATTAGTTTTAATGGCACAAGTAGAATTTTTTATTCGGATTTTGAAAATTTTTATTTTTCACTGCATTTTATGAATATGATTCATTCTCAAAACCCAACATTGATATCAGAGCCATCTTGTATCAATTAAAATTAATTTTAATTAAATGTGCAATTGGATTGCACGGTTTTGACATTTTTAGTTCTATTAGTTTGAAAAAATAAAATTAATTTGTAAAATTTGTTTTAATTATTTTTCTTTCTATAATATGATCATTGGATAATTAAGGATGATTATTTTAAATGAAAAATGATTTGAATGTGATTTAAATAATTAATTTTTAATTTATTACATTATTGTTAAAAATTGTATTGTTGATAAACATGTGATGTCGTTTGGATTTTTTTATGTTGTTAATAATTTTTTGTAATTTGATTATAAAAAAATTATTTAGACATATTGAAAATGTTTAAAATTGTTTTAATTAATTTTATAAATAAACATCGAAACGGAACTGTTTTAGTGTACTCGACATGACTGTTTTGTTTGATCTTTTTGTATGTGTTCATTTTGATTCCAGCACCTTAAAATAATTTTTATATGATATTTCATATGTTATTTTAATGTTAAATGCATTCCAAAATTATTTTTCTCATATATAAATTTTCAAATAAATTTTAGATTATAAATGAGTCGTTTTAAGTGTCGAGTATATTGGTTCGTTTGTCTTAATAATTTTGGCTTATTCTAAACTTATTTTGATGGACTTGAACTGACTTAAAGATGCTTAGAATGATGATACAAGGTTTTAAAAATTTTGGAAACTTTTAGAAATTAATTTTAATTAATTTAAGGTGAGCAAATTAATATCTAGTATGACTAAAATATGGTATGCATGTTAGAATTAAATTGTTTAATTTTTGACATCATAATAATTAATTTTTAGGTGGATTAATTTCTGGAAATATAAAATTTAATTATTTTGATTAAATATTTATTTCCATATTAAAATGATATGCAAAATTAAATTAACCGAAACAATATAAGTAGACAATTTCGGTTCAAGTGTTGAAACCGACTTTCAAATTTAGAATCCAAAATTGTCGCTACCTTATTTATTTTTATTTTATGCATTAGAGAATGCATGTTAGGAGTGTATGGAAAGACATAATGAATGATTATGGACTTAGGGTCATTGTAATTGAACATGCATGATTAATTTTTGTTTTATGGTTAATAAGTCCTGCTTGTCCCGCCTCCTTTTCTTTCTTATGTATTTCTTTTCTCATCTCACTTCTCTCAAATGTAAATTGAGGTTTTTCTATTTTAAAACATGTAATTAGATTACATAGGATTATAATAGAATAGATATGCAAAAGAGCAAGAAGCAAAGGAGATGGTGTCATAAGCAAAAAGATTTCTAATTTTGGGTTGTAATTTATGCATAAACCTAGGTGAGACCTAGTCAGTCTATCTTTGGCTCAAGAGATTGACATTAGTATATTCATAATCATGTCATATAGTTAGTGTAACTATATTTATATATCCATGTGATGAATGTATGATATATAAAAGCATGCAATAATAACATGATGAGACTAAATTAATAAAATCTCTCACTAAAGACTAAATTAATAAAATCTCTCACTAAATAAACAATTATATTTTACATCTTCCATTAATGTGGATAGAACCAGAATTCTTCTAAAGTTAGAGTTGTTGAATTGCCTCAAGCTCACTTTATAAGAATATGTTCGAACTATTGGAATTAGATTTCATGATTAATGGGTTGGACTTAACTAATATTATTGATTTATTGGATTTGCGCCAAGATCAATGAGTATTGGAGGCGAAGTTAGGTAAGTGTATATGAGATGTGCACATATCAAGAGTTCATAGCCTAATATGTGTGCACACATCAATTATTGATAGCACAAGATTCGATAGTTGCATGGAAATGCAATTGGTATGGATCAGATACCTACCAACTAAACTAATAATGGTTTGTTGAGTTGCCTCAATGTCATTTTTAGCAAACTGGATGTTGACTCACTGGGAGAACCTCTATATAAGTTCTCCCAGATCCATAGTGATGGCTCCACAATAAAATAGTGGGAGCCATAATGCGCTTTATTAAAGAGCTAATATAATGCATTCATTCATATACACACTTCTACAATCTCGATCTTTACTTCTAGGTTGTTAGAATTATATTATTCAATGTGAATCAAAGTATAATCATGAGTTATACATTTTGACTAACCTAAGCTTCCTTGACTGGCATAAAACTGAGAATGGTTCTCAAATCCGATTGGTTGCCAAAGTCTCAGAATAGCTATTTTCCTTCCCTTATTGCTTGAAATGCAAGTGTTATAAACAATTTGCATATAAGAAGTACTTGCATAACAATGGCTTGGTCCTAAGTTGTTGAAACTTCAAAAGCAGCATGGAAATGGATGTAAAACCATTATGTTTCATCTTAGAGAGTAAGCTCACGGTGAGTGATATGAGATATCTAAATTGCTCTACCACTCCAAGATGATAGAAAAGAGATCTAAAATGTAATATGCATTATAGATAAAAGGAAAAAGTTAGGGAGACATCTTAAAAGGTACTTCCATTATGGCAAGAGTTGCAAAATAAAAATAGAATAACAAAGCTTATTTGGAGTTTTAAAGAAGCAAAAAGATAAGGCATATAGATGCACCTTCAATTTCAAGTAAATTTGATAAAAAGGATAACATTGTTTCTTATAATAACACATGGATATTAGATACTGCATGTAGGTTTCACATATACAAGATGTGTAAGACCAAAAAATAATAGAAAGCTTAAGAAAAGAGAATCGAAACTATACTCATTGGCCATATAACAACAATTGCTATAGTAACTATAGAGACTTAAGTTTCAACACTCTCTAGTAAGCTTGTTTAAATGTTTAAAATATTTACAATTTTATTTTAGCTTATGAATAAAGAATATAATTTTGTTTAATAGTTGAACAAAAGTTTTTCATTTGACTATTAAAACCAATAGTTGTTTGAATGGTCAAATGATATTCCTTATGAAATTAAAATATTATGCAGTAGAGTTTATGATCTCGAAATGCCTAATTCTATCCTCAATATTAAATTTAAAAGGGTTGATTATCCAAAATCATAAATTATGGCATTATCAAACTTGGGCATATAAAAGAGAATCACATAATGAGTTATGGTAACTTGGAGTCATTTGATTGTGAATCATGTAACACATATGAATCTCATTTACTAAGCAAGTTAATAAAATCCCTTTTTAGTGAAAAAGCATGAACAAACAAAAGGACTGATGGACCTTGTACATATAGATGTACATGGACCAATGTTCATGCATGCTGTAAATAGTTTTGTATACTTCATTACCTTAATTATGATCGCTCATAATTCGAATATTTGTATATGATGAGATACAAATTTGAAACCTTTAAAATGTTCAAAGAATTCAAAAATAAAGTAGAGGAACAATTCAACAAAAGTATTAAGACACTTAGATTAGATAAAAGTAAAATAATACTTAAGCTAAATGTTTCAATGTCATATAAGAGATAATGAGATTTTATCTGAATGAACCATATCTTATATGTCATAGCATAATGATGTGGTTAAAATTAATAGTTAAACCTTGTTAGACATGGTAAGGTACATAATAAGCTTTTAAGATTTCTTAAAGTTCCTTTTAGGGTCATGGACATAGAATTATGTTTATGTGATAAACATAATACCTTATTAGTCAGTTGATGTTGTTTCATATAAGATATGAAAATAACATAAAATATATAATTTCATAAATAAAAGTTTCGGATTATCTTGCTTAAGAGAAGTAGATAATGTTGGATTAGTTAAAAGTTCAATTTAACCCAACATCTGTATGTGGGATAACTAATTAGAGTCATTTGGATATCAGTTTTACCACTATTTGAACAAAAGGTATTTGTTCAAAGTATGCTATCTTTCAAAAGAAAGAGTTTCTTTTATAAGAAAATAGTGGGAGCAATATTGAACTTAATTAAGTTCAAACATACTTAAATAGATATGAATCAATTGACAAAGCCCAAATATGTTATTCATATAGATGAAGTAATAGTAAAACCTTATGAAACACAAGAGCTTCATAAGTAAAGTAGGATACAAGTTATTCCCAAAAGATATAGATCTCTTATAAGTGAGCAAAATGGTCGTAGTGTTCATAGAGGATGATAAGCTTGCTACTTTTGAAGAGATTTTGAAGAGTTCAGAATATGACGAATGGTCATAAGTCATAAGTCGAATATGAATTCCATGACTATAAACTAAGTATGGACTTTGGTTGACCCACCTGATGGGACAAAGCCTATTGGATGCAAGCAGATCTTCAAGAAAAAGGCCGATATGAAGTGTAATGCAGTTGCCTATAAAGCTAGAGTTGATAGTTAAAAGAGATCGTTAAAGACAAAGGTTGACTTTAACAAGACCTTTTACTTCATATATTATGCTTAAATCCATCATGTTACTCTTAGCCATTTCTACTCATTGTGATGAGATTTTGCAAATGGATATGAAGACAGGTTTCATTATAGAAATCTGACTTAAAATGTGTACATGACACAACCTAAGAGATTCATATCTAATGTTAGTAAAATAAGATGCAAATTGCAAAAATCTATTAATGGATTAGTATAAATATTTAGGAGTTGAAATATCCAAATTGATGAGATAATTAAAGAATTTGTTTTTCTCACAATATATGGATGAATCTTGTGTTTTTCAAGAAGGTTAGTGGGAGTGCCATAGTGTTTATATTGAAGTATATGGAAGACATATTGTTAATAGGAAACAATCTCTCATTTTAAGTTAGTCAATTTGTTACTCAAAAATATTTCTCCAAAAAAGATTTTAAAAGTAACATAATAGAAGGGGATTAAGATCTATAGAGATAGATCTAAGAGGTTACATAGTCTTTCTTAATCTATATAGCTAAGAAGCTAAAATAGTTAGCATGAAACAGTCCATGAGATATTCTTATGATCGATAGGATTACTCTCTCTAAGCCTTTATGTCCAAAGGCATAAGATAAATAGATGAGCATGAGTGACGCTCCATAAGTTTTGGCTATTGGAAGCACTTCGTGTTATGCTATGTACTAGCCCAATAGATATCAAGCTCTGAGTGTCATGAGTGGATATTAATATAATCCCGTAATGATCTTATAGGTGACTGTTAAGGACATCCTTAAATACTTGAGAAGGATTAAGGATGTATTCTTGGTTTAAAGAGATAGTAAGATTAAGGTAAGTAGGATTATGGATGCCAACATCCAATTCAAAAAGGATAACTCAAAATTCTAGTCATGCTATGTATTCGCATTAAATAGTTGTCCAGTCAATTGGAAGAGTTCCAAACAGATGATGACTGCGGATTCAAAAACTGAAAGTACATTACAGTTTCCAAGGCAACTGAGGAAGCAGTTTGGATAAAGGAATTCATCACAAAGTTAGAAGTGATTCCTAGTATTGTAAATCTAATATGATTGGAACAACAATAGAGCCATTGCATGTGCAAAGGAATCATGGTCTCATCAAAAGGTCCAAATATGTACTCAGCGTTGTCAATTTATTAGAGAAATTAATGGTAGACATGATGTAATGAGAGAAAGAGTTCCCACTGATCAGAAAAATATATGATCGAGCCACTAAACCAAAACCACAAACGGAATATGATAGTCATATCCTCGCCTATGGTGTAATGTACAATGACGATTGGCTTTAGTGCAAGTGGGATATTGTTAGAGATATGCCCAAAGGGCAATATCCTCAGGCACTTAGTATACACATTCATAAAGGCATTATTTCATTATATTAGTATTCATTTGCATATGAATTAATATAGATCTTAAACTAATTAATGAAAATCTATGATATGAAACATAGCATGAAGGAAATTATGATGAGATCATGATAATGAGATTCCTATCATGTATAATTATATTAATATCTAAATTATCCCTAGTAATAGGATTAATGAGATAGGACATTATTAATTTGAATAGACTAGCACATGTTATACTCCTTGATTAGATCAAACAGTAGATCTCATAAGCTGTGAACATGAGATGTTTAAAGTAAATATGTGGATGCTTGCTATGAGTAGTTAAGTACATTAGATGACCTGCTATGAGACGATCATATAAATTATCTATTCAAATATCAATGATAGTCTAATCATAGCAATGACGTAAGTATCCTTAAACTTAAGGTACTCAAGGATATCTTAGATATTGATTCTATGCTTTGATTCCATTCCTTGTTGCCTCATAGAGGTCGCTCATAGGGTAGTGATTGGGTATAGCTTGAGGTATTCAAAGGTAATTGGGTAACTAATAGAGGATTCACTGCCCTTAATAGAGGGAGTGTATGCTCACGACCTCATGTCAGGATAATTACTTGGAAATCTCTAGCTAGAGTAGAAACGTCCTGAAGATAGTCTCGAGTGACATATCTAATAGAGTAATGAGTCTCAAGGATAAGATCTAACATTACTTGGGCTAGGTGTGACGTAGTCAGTCTAGTGGGAGCTGACACATAGTTCATGCTCTAAATTGAGTAGGGTATAGGATGGTGAAAAGATGAATTGCACATATTGTTGTCTATGTAAAGGTTCGTAGTCAAATCACTGACTTTTTGATTAATTGGGGGTTATGATATGTTATTAGATACCGCTTATGACTTGCTCGAATTAATTGTTAATTCAGGTGGCCAACGTAACCAGAAACCTAATGGGTCACATGCATTGAAAGTCAAATCCAATTAATTAGAGAATTATTTAGAGTCTGATTGTGATAGATTCACGGGAAAAAAATCCAGAAAAATTGCTCTAGGGAAGTCACGGGCCTGTGCGGGCTTGTGTTGGCCAATTGCTGGCCACGGGGCCATGATAGGCAGCATGCATTTCTAAACCTATTTTGATAATTTTTCCAACCCTATAGTGTTTGAAAACATCTATAAATAATATTTTTTATCAGAAAAAACTTATGAGTCATTATAGAAAATTAATAATTAATTTTTTTAGAAATTCTCTCAAAGAACATATATTATGCTAACATATTGTGCATATTCAAACTATCACTCTTGTTATTTTTTCCTTCCATTTTCACGTGAATTATCATTAGAGACAATCCAAATTAAATTCCATTTACAATTTAATTTTAATTTTTCAAACTTATGGAACTAAGACCATCAAAACTGTGCAATCCAATTGCACATTTAATTAAAATTAATTTTAATGGACACAAGGGAGCTCTGATATCAATATTGGGTTTTGAAGATAAATCATATTTATAAAACGCAATAAAAAATAAAATTTTTCAAAAATCTGAATCAAAAGATTATATTTGTGCTATTAAAACTAATTCAATTAAAATATAGTTAGAAATTATACCTTTCATTTTTTGTGTCAATTCTCCAAATTTTCTTCTTGTTAGGCTGTCGCAAACTATGAAAATTCAATTTTGAATTGTCTCTAATGATAATCCATATGGAAATGATGAATGAAACTACTAAAGTATGCCTTGAACACACACAATGTGCTAGCAAAAAGTAGTGTTTATAGAGAGAAAAAATAAGAAAAATTATCAAATAATTTTGTGGAGGTTTTTAGTATTTTTCTAATAAAAAAATATTATTTATAGATATTCCTAAATATCCTAGGATTGGCAAAATTACTAAAAAGGGTTTGGAGGGCTAAAATAACATTTGGCCAGAAATTTGCCATAATCACAAATTCATTCGCATCTTTATTCATCTTTTATCTTGATTTCGTAAATCAAGAATATATAAAATTATATAAGAATTTTCATATTAGGAAAATCACAAAATTTAAAACCACGCTCTACACCAATTGTAAAATTATTTATTTGATTTATGCAAAACAATTGTACATAATCCTAATTCCTAAAATTTTATAACTTTGTGATTTTCACAATATGAATAAAATTAAGAGAAAATACATACATTGATTCATGATCAATAAATTAGTAGAAGAAGATCAATCATGAAATTCTTTGATGAAAATATATTTCTCCTTCTTGAACTTTTAATTTCTTTATGCAGATATTTTTTTTTCAGATGGAGAGAAAAAAAAATTCACGTTACATTATCTAGGTTAGAGAGATAATCAGTTATATTTTAAGTCTTTAATAACTAACATTCCATCAATGTATGGTTATTTAATTTGGGTCTTGACCAATAGAATTTTAGGACTTAATTTTATTAAACCTAATTTTATATTTAATATCAAATAAATAAATAAGTAACAAATAACTATTGTACGTGGGCCACACAGTTACTTTTCACTAACTCTACAAAATAACTAACAAACAGATCTAAGCTAGTTAGATTTCTTCTTGTCATCACCGCTCTTTTCCTTCCAATTGGTCGTGCATATACTTCGTCATTGTACCTGATAACTCCTCTTACATGCTTCCATCATTGCAATCACACCACTTTCACAGCGTCAAAAAATTTTCGTTCTTTTTTGTATACCCAAAAAAAAATTCTAATTTTTCCTTCTTTTTTTTTTTTTGCTTTTTTAACACATTAAAAAAAATGGTTAAGAAAAATCCCAAATCATGCATGACAAGCTCTAAACACAAAGGAAGCTCACATTGAAAGACCTGAAATTTTGCGCCTTTCTTTCTCTAATGCCTCTACATATTCATGGCTTCTCTACATCTTTTCATCGTAATCCATTTTCTTCAATGGGCTATGAGTAATTATTACTAGTGATGATAATGGTTAATATTATGAAGAAGAAGAATAAGATTATATATGAAGATTGAAGAAGTGGGTTTCAGTCTAAGCATAAATAGATCGGAACAAGAAAGAATGGGGAGAATATGGGATGTAAGTAGGAATAAAAAAAGGGAATAAACTCCATGGAGACAAACAAAAATTTTTCTAGTGAAATAAACAATAAAAGGGGTTTAAAATTTTGAGAGGGGGGAATGATCTGTTAGAGATGTGCCCAAAAGGCAATCGCCTTAAACACTTAGTGTACACATTCATAAAGGCATTCTTTCATTATATCAGTATTCATTTGTATATGAACTGATATAGATCTTAAACTGATTAATAAAAGTTCATGATATGAAACATAGCATGAAGGAAATCATGATGAGGTCATGATAATGAGATTCTTATCATGTGTAATTATATTAGTATCTAAATTATCCATAGTCATAGGATTAACAAGATGGGACATTGTTGATCCGGATAGACTAGCACATGTTATATTCCTTGATTAGATCAAGCAGTAGATCTCATAAGCTGTGAGCATGAGATGTTCAACATTAACATATGGTTGCTTGCTACGAGTAGTCAAGTACATTGGATGACCTGCTATGATGTCAATGATTGTCTGATCATAGCAATGGTGCATATATCCTTAGACTTGAGGTACTAAAGGATATCTTGGATACTGATTCTGTGCTTTGACTCCATTCCTTGTTGCCTTATATAGGTCGCTCATAGGGTGGTGATTGGGTGCAGCTTGAGGCATTCGAAGGTAACTGGGTAGCCAACAGAGGATTCACCGCTCCTGATAGAGGGAGAGTATACCCACGGCCTCTTATTGGGATCATTACTCGGAAATCTTTGGCCAGAGTGGAACTGTCATGAAGATAGTCTTCAGTGACATGTCTAATAGAGTAATGAGTCTCAGTGACAAGATCTAAGATCACTTGGGCTAGGTGTGACGTAGTCAGTCTAACGGGAGCTGACATATAGTCCATGCTCTGAACCGAGTGGGGTATAGAATGGTGAAAGGACAAGTTGCACATATTGTTGTCTATGGAAAGGTTCGTAGTCAAACCACTGACTTTCCGGTCAATTGGGGATCATGATGTGTTGCTAGATACCGCTCATGATTTGCTTAAATT
>CATIWF010049929.1:0-32910 GCA_949630135.1 Balakata baccata
TCATTATAACAAGAATAATTTATTTAAACAAAAATACATAACTGATTGTTTTTTTTTCAATAATTTCGGTTATATTTTTTTATAATTTTGAATTTCTAGTGAAAATTAATTACCGAAAAATAAATAATAAAATTATAAACCTTAATCTAAATTTATTGACAAAAAAAATATAACAAACCTTTGTTTTGATATTCACCCGCACGATCCAACAATCCAACGATCCAAAGTACCAAATTTTTTACATGCACAAGATTAAAAATCAAATATATTATTATAACATGAATAATTTATTTAACCAAAAATACATAACTTATTGTTTTTTTTTCAATAATTTCGGCTATATTTTTTATAATTTTTAATTTCTAGTGAAAATTAATTACCAAAAAATAAATAATAAAATTATAAACCTTAATCTAAATTTATTGATAAAAAAAAAATATAACAAACCTTTGTTTAAATATTCACCCGCACGATCCAACGATCCAAATACCAAATTTTTTACATGCACAAGACAAAAAATCAAATATATCATTATAACACAAATAATTTATTTAACCAAAAATACATAACTGATTATTTTTTTTCAATAATTTCGGCTATATTTTTTATAATTTTTAATTTCTAGGTAAAATTAATTATGGAAAAATAAATAATAAAATTGACCACCATAATCTAAACTCATTGAAAAAAAAATTAACAAACTTTTTGCAGATTTACCGGAGAAATGAAAGAAGGAAGAAAGGAGAAATGAATGGAAAATTTGATAACAGAAAGGAAGGAAGAAGGAGGAAGGAAGAAAATTGCAGACGAAAGAAATGTGAACGAAGGAGCATATTTATTTTGGTTTTGATTCACGGGCTCTGATAAAAAAAAAAGAGTCTAAAAAAAAGACTGGAGATTCCTGGTGACAAAGAAGGAGGCGCGCTAGTTGGACTGGTGCACCATCAGCAGAGAAGCACGGTGAGCCACGTGGCGCACAATTTGGTGCGCCAGCTTAAATGGCGCACTGTGCCATGTGGCGCGCGATGGCACACCGCGTGTTGCCACGTGGTCGTGCGTCACTCCAAATGGCGCACCACAGTAATGTTCTCTATTTGGACTGGCGCACCGTACCACAAAATTGTAAATATTTTTAATTTTACCACAAATTTGTAAATAAAATTTTTAATTACCTTATTTTAAGAAATTACCCTCATATACAAGCTGTTTCTACAGTACCCATATGCATAGATGTACAAAATACAAAATATGATAATTTAGATCCATAAACCGGGTCTCAAATTTCGCACTTGATATGGGATCTCTGGCTAACTTCTCTTCCTTCAACTTTACTATTTACAAGCTCCTTGACTTATATCTAGCTTAGTGGTACATATAGGCATCATGATTTTTCCATGCAAACATATAAACAAGGCATAACATATATCATGTCATGACATTATGTATCAGGGCATTATGAACATTATATCATGTTTATGAAAACTATAGAAATATTGTATCACATGCAAACAATGTCTTTGTTTATTTCATATTATATGCCTTAACCTTTTTACCATTATTTGTGCCATGAACCTCTTACCATCAATCGTACATGTCATGTTCATTTTCTTTTTAATAAGCAATTTTGATAAATATAGCCAAAACCTCACTTCCCGGATGGACCATATACGGGGTGTGAAGTAGGCACTCCCAGTTTAGAGCTAGTCATCCTACTCACTCTCTGTATAGGGTAATAAAGTAGGCACTCCCAGTCCAAGATCAGAAATCCTATATACCCACTGATCTTGTATGCTCGTCCAAGCTCCTCAAGTCAAAAGACTGAGTATAATAATGGATATGAGTGCTGAGAATAGGAGCACCCAGTCCAGGGCTAGCAACCATATTCCCTTCTCATATCTCGTAGCGATATGTATCATTTATTCCTTTTATGATGCACCATCTATCCTAAAGTAGGCCTCAGGTGAAGAAATGGGCATTTATACAAAGTAACTCTTTGTTTCGATCTCATTCTTCTTGCTTCCATCATATTATTTATAATTCATGCATGTTCATATATCACATGTATATTTAAATATATGTTTTCATATGTTTTTACATCATACTATGTCATTTGTGCATATTTGGCATGTTTCGAACCCATTAAAATATCATTAAAATATAAGTCACTATTGCTATGAATAGTGTTGTCACGGCCATGACAAATTGGGCTAGTCATGACACCTAGTCGTGAAAGCAACTGCCTCTATTTTCCATCAGTTATGAACAGTGTGGTCACAGTCATGACGATTTCAGCATGGTTATGAAAGGTTCTAACTTGTGTCTATGGTAAAATTTTGTCGAAATTCCACTTCTAATCACTTCCTAAACATGCATAGACTTCATTAATGGTCATTGGACACCAAAACAAATAAGTTATCACAATTCAAATAAACCCCCAAAATGGTTCAAACCAAGTTCACAACACATGTTTTATACATGCATCTTACCCTCTATAACACATTTGCTTTTTTCATACTTATAACCATATTTATACATATTCAAATAATGTAATTAACCTTTCTAACATTTGACCATGCCATGTTATGCTTTTATTTTATACAATATCCTATTGCTTCAAAAATAAATATGTTCAACAACATATAAGCGCATATTTCATTTTATATATGCAATTATCACATTTAAGAGGCAAATAACAATGTGTATATGTATAAACTTTTATTAGAAGCTTGACAAAAACTCAACTAAGAAGTTATATACTCTCATTGTCAATCTCCTCCCTCTTATCTTTGTCTCCCTATCACAATAATACCATATATGAAATATTAAGTCTACGGTAGTATGACAAAAATATAAAACTAACTCATACTCCCAAACTATAATTATAATGTATGATTTCTACTCCATATTATAATACCTCACTTCTAATAACTTCAAAAATCATAAACACATACAAAATCCAACCACCCTTCATCTTCCTCCAAGGGTTTCCATACCAACCAACACAATCTTTCCATATAACTTCATAATCACAAAAAAAAGATGATTTTCTTGGATTTCCTTTCCTCTTAAAAGCAGAAACAACTCTTGATCATGCAAGGATCTCTTGCACTAACTTTCTCTCTCCTCTAAAATCTCACCAAAGATAATGATTTTTTCAAATCTTGCTTTCTTTGTTGTTTTGATGTTAAATCACTAAAAAAAACCATAAAGAATCACTCACTTGATGTTCTTAAGTGTGTGTGAAAGGGGTTTGGGGTTTAAGGATAAAAAAAGATAATAAAAATAGTGATAAGATCGTGTAAAAAGCCTTATATAGTCACCTTTCACAGTCATGAAGGTTCCCTTTCACAGCCATGGAAAGTTACTGTGGCAACCGACTTCACACAGTCATGTTTATCCATCTTCTTCGATTGTCACCGCCGTGACACCCCCTTGTCACTATCATGACACTTTAATTTTTCATAATTATTGATTTATTTCATCCATTTCTTAAAATCGAAACCAAAATCGACTAATATACCTCAATTATACCTTACATATACCTTCATTATAACTTCATTATAACATTAAATTAACTCATTTATACATGTATTTCATATCCTTACTTTTAATTACCAAATTACCCCTCATATGTGTCATATATTCATGTACAATGACTAGGCCCTAGTTAGTAGATATACAGTTTTGACACATTTAAAATAAAGCTCTTATTTTCTAAGACCTTTTGGCTATCTATTTATAATGTTTTCCTTCCAAATAGTTGTTACATATAGTGCCAAAACTATTTTTAACGTTTTAAAGATGAATAATTAAAAGTTGTCTGACATAGATAGTTTTCTAGTCGAAAAACCATGTTTCCCTGTTAGAAAATTCATATATCTGTTGGAGCCTTACACGTGGCGCAAACCACAGTACACATTTTGCATAAAAAAATATCATGTACTTAAAGTTGCGAAAGTCAGAAACTACAAACATATTTTTTAAACTTTCCCCCAATTTTGTTAATGTCGTTAAGGATATATACTTAAAGTTGCTAGCGATGCAAATCACAGTATCCATTTTGCATAAAAAAAATACTGCATACTTAAAGTTGCAAAAGTTGAAAAGTACAGTTTTTTTTTTAACTTTCCCCTAAAAATGATATTTTTAACTACATATCACAAGTAATTTAATGGTAAAAGCTTGGAAATTATATTAAAAGACCTGAGTTCAACTCCCACCCTATACAGAAAAGTGATATTTTTTTAGTGAATTTCAATTCAATAAACCGGAAAAACCGATCAATCTCGGCCAGTCAGCTAATTTACAATTGAACTAGTCGACTCACCAGTTCTTGAGGCAGACTAAAGACCCTCCCAGTTCCTTGGCTCAAAACCATCCGGCCTGATGGCCGGTTTCCGGTTTTCTTAGTTCAACTGGCCAGGCCAGGCTGATTATTACAATAATGGTCTTAATCTTGCCACCAACTGAAGATTAAGAAGGAGATGGATTCCTCATAATTGGAGATTCTTGATTGCTTTTATTTATCTACTTCTTGTCGATTTGCTAAGCTTGAGATTTGTGAGAGAAACCATGTCATCTGGTGTATTATCCAATCAATTAAATACGAAGACCGTTTTCCAATCCTAAATAAAAATTCAGTAAAAACAAAAACAATTTTTGTAAAAATGAAAAGAGTAGAAATGCACAATAATTTCGTAAATAAAATTTAAAACAAGGTACTCCACAAAATTTTCTCATTCTTTTTGAATAATTACCAATAAGAAAACTAGGCTTGCAAAGTCCAGTTCATTTTTATTGAACCTGAGGGCCCACCATTATCTCAATCAGTTGCAATTCTTGTATCCTAGACCCAGGTCCACCGAGCATTGAGGACTAAGGGTCCAGATATGTGCGGAAGCTCATTTTTTAAATACGCATTTAAAAAAAAAAAAGGTCAGTAAACGACGTTAGCCTCTACAGACTCTCCAACTTCCTTGCGGACTAGAAATCTCCTTCTCCTCAGTCTTATTTAAAAAACAGATTCATCAGAACTCTTTATTTTTTTGTATCATATCTTGTTCTAATCTTGAAAATAACAAATCTATTTTGTTTATTTAGTATTTCAATCATTGATTGTTACCATATTTGATAATAAACCTAAATTTCTATGACTATTTTGTTTCATTATTAATATTTGAATCTCTGTGATGTAGTAAAACCTTTATTTTTATAAAGGTTCATTACTTTATTAGTAAAATGTTTATTCGTTTATTGGAAAAAATTCATTTGTTATAAATTGTATGTACATTAATAATATAGTAAATGTTCATTATTTTATTAGAATAAGACTCATTACTTTATTAAAAAAACTCATTTGTTATAAATTGTAGAACATTAATAATGTAATATATGTTCATTAATTTATTGGTAAAGTGCTCATTACTTTAATAGTAAAAGATTCGTTAGTTTATCAAAAAAAAAATTCATTTATTGAAAATTATTGTAATGTAAAAGTTCATTATTTTATTGATAAAATGTTCATTTGTTTTAAGTTATATATTCATTAGTAATGTAGTAAAAGGTTCATTTCTATAATTATTTAGTTTAATTATTAATGTTTGAATTTTCATGATGTAGTGAAAAGTTTATTACTTTATTAGTAAAAAGTTCATTAGTTTATTAGTTATAAATTATAGCTTTAATACTTATATTATTATATATATTTACAGCTGAATGAAAATAAAAATAAAAGTATGATGAAAAATACAAAAAATTGCTACAAACATTGAATTAGCTGTTAATATGACACTTTGAAACATAATGCAAATAGCACATCAAAGTGCAGCACAACAAAGAAAAGTGGCTGTTGCAACTCACAACAAACAACAACAACTGCTACTATAGAAATCTTATTTACACCAAATCAAAATGCAATAACAAGTCAACATAAATTGAACCGTACCATAAACACATTAGAATAATACAGTACAATACCTAAAATTGTTTTTTTATTGTGCTAAAATCTAAAATTGCAACACCAAAAGCCAAAATCGTATCAGAAAAAGAAGATAAATGAGGAACATATACAATAAACAAATTATAAACACCAAAAAATCGCAAAACAAAAAAAAATCAGAAAAAGAAGGAAAACATAACAAAAATATATATATATTCGTTGTCTGCGTTAAATTCTAAAAATTAAAACAAATCTCTTCGTACTTGTAAATTGCAAGCCAATTGAATCCAGCCTCAAGTCAGTGACAGTGACTCAATGAGTTCATCTTGTTTCTTCAATGCCTTAGCCTTGTTATAATCTAAATATTGAATCATCAAAAGAACAGGTGAATTTCGCCTATAGTCTTTCAATTATATAACTTGTAACAATTTGGTACTTGAAAAATTATTTATAACACAAAGATACCTCAATTATATGAATTGTAACAATTTAGAACTTTAAAAACTATTTGTAACACAAAAGTATCTCAACTTTTATTTTGTAACTAATAGTACTTATATCTTCGACTATTAGAATTCATTTAGCATTATGTTTGAAAAAAACATTTTTCGGAAAAAAAAATTTTATATTTTTAACTTTTTTTTTTTAGTTTTGAAAACTATTTTTAGTAAATACATATAAATAGATATTTTTTCCGGAAGTATATTTGAAAAAAAAATAATTCATAAAAATTAAAAAAAATTAGTCAATTAAATAAAAAAATTCAAAATATGCTTTTGGAACACTTAATAATACTCTCAAACACCCCTTAGTCTCTTTAATAGAATTATAACATGAAATGTCCAGATAAATTTTAATAAAAACAAAATTAGTTGTAATATACAATCAGTAAAATTGAAATTCATCTTATGTAAATATTACATCTAATTTTATTTTTATTAAAATTTATTTGATATGGATATTTTATATCACACTTATATTAAAAAAACTAACATTCAAATACGGAGTACTATTTAGTTATAAAATAAAAATTAAAGTATTTTTATATTACAAAATAAAAATTGAGATATTTATATATTACAAATAATTTTTCAGATAACAAATTATTACTAATTCGGGAGTGAAATTCACCCTAAAAAAACTAATCCCAATAAACTAATTATCGGCCATTAATCTAATATTTAAATATTTTTTAATCAAGCGGCTTTTGCTACAAATTTCTACATTACATTACAGAGGAAGTCAGCTGCAGAGATCTCCACTGTTCGATTCCCATTTCCTGAAGTTAATTAGCAAAGAAAAATGATGTCTCCAAATCAAATCAGGGATGATCCAGGATCTCCTCCTCATTTCAGGTCATTTTACTCCAAAACCCTAACGCTAGCTGTCTGTTTGATCCAATTTAAGTAAAATAATGTCTATGAATTTCTTGTTTGTTTATTGTTATTCTCGTTTGCTACATTTTCTTGGCGAAACTAAGCTTACCTAAAAGAAAATGTGAAAGCGGAATGTTTTTTTTTTTTTTTTAACTTGTGCGATTCTTTTTTTCCCCCCCTTTTTTTTTTCTCTTTCTCAATGAGTAGCTAATCTTGCAAGTGTTTGCTTGACTCTTTTGATGGGGCATTTGCTTGAACATTGCTTTCATTTACCGTTAGGATGTTAAGGAATCGTGGGAAAGGAAAATGGGACAAAATCTTTGGGTTTGGTTTATAATATAAAAATGGAGTCTAAAATCCATTTATATTGCCTCACTGAGCTGATACTAGCTGCACTAAGTTGGGGAAATGCTCACATAAACTCGTTGTTGACGGTTCATATTTGCAGTTACTTCTGGTATGTAGTGCTGAAGGTGCCACAGAGAAAGGGCTGCTTTTGACTTGCTTAAATGATTTGTTGGCAGTTTGCACACTGATCAGTAGTACTGTGCATAATTGTTAAATCTATTGCAGTTGACAGGATCTTGAGTTTAATTTCTCTGAAGTGTATTAATTTAATCTTCAACTCTGAATCCTGTTTGATCATAAAACTTTTATTCTTTAGTCTTATTATTTGCTCACTGTTTACAACCTTTACTTAGTCAAGAAAAACATGTGCAAATGGCATTGTTACATTCCTATGTTGTACACGTGTTTGCACAACATTACTTTTCCATTTTGGTTGCTCTTTATAAAGCAAAACTGATCTATAATGATGATTTTGGTTTTTTATGCACAGGCACACTCCTTTGCAAATAATTCATGTTGTTGGAAATTTTTTGAGAATATGGTCAGTTTACTCCATGTATCACTATTTGTCTCAAACTGGTGCTTCAGTTGTACTTTTTATCTTCAGTTGTCTGGTTCCATCATCCATCCTGTTTTTAGCTTTGCAAAAGCCTTGGAAAGGGAAACCACTCTCCAGTCAACAGGTTAATTGGATTTTTTTTATTATTTTATTTTTTATATGTCTCAAAGGAAAGAGAAATATTTTAGCTAGTATCCTGCAATTCCTTACTTCCTGGTGTCTATTGTTGTTCAGGTAGTGCCATCAATCATAAATGGTGCCATAACAGCTTCATTCTGCATCTTGTGGGGAAAGGGCCTAAAGTCTTGTGGACCAGTTAGGTAGGTTTGTACTGCTTCAAGAATATTGCATTTATATTCATGAGTTTCCTAGT
Organism: Balakata baccata; assembly: GCA_949630135.1. NCBI lineage: Eukaryota > Viridiplantae > Streptophyta > Magnoliopsida > Malpighiales > Euphorbiaceae > Balakata > Balakata baccata. The sequence goes on from CATIWF010049929.1 coordinate 8,595, forward strand.
GCATGTCCAATTTTATTTGTATCCCCTTTTCTAATTTATTTATTGCTAGGCTTAGGATGGGAACTAAGAGATTCATGTTTCACAATTTGGTGAATAAACAGTCAGTAAGAGTGATATTGAATACTTATGATTCACGAAAAATTATATGCAGACATAATGCCTGATTTAGAGGGCTCTCAGAAAGCAAATATAGATTTTTAGTATAATAATATAATCTAAAGTTAACACTGGCTCATTGTAGCCTATTGGAGTTTTGTGAAGCGAGCAATACAGTCTTATTATCATTTTGGTTATGCATTCATTCCTTCTGTATATTCTCTGCCAATAAGCATCATGTTTCCGTGCTTTGGTTATTGTATTTATTTTTGTTACACAGGGATAACACATTTTTTAAAAGCTTTAGGCTAAATTAGTGAAAGCAGCAAAGAAATAGGATCTTGAAAAATATTCATTTAGATATAAATTTAGGCTCAGATCATGCAGTTCTAATTGTTTGTTGTACAAAACAACTGCTATTGGAATGGGTTCTTTAAGTTGATAGAGGGGTGTGAGTTTTTGGGAAGGCATACATGGTAAAGCTACAACTGGCATGAGGATTTGACCACTCATCCCCCTCTCAATTTATAGATTTACTACTAAGGATTTTGACTTAATTCAAGAAGTTAAATCTTACCTTAAATGTTATGTTTCCGGATCATGTCAGTGGCATTCAGATTTGTCAAAGGGAATCATGACCTTAAGGCTCATTAGAGAGAGACCCAGTTCTCTTAATTTTATAAAACTTCTGACTTAACTTCATTGATTAAATTCTATCTATTAGATGGAGGTTACATGCCTAGAAAATAGGAAAGCTACAAATTCAATAAAATTGAAAAACTAGAAATTACAGTAAAATAGGAAAGCTAAGATTTAAGGAATCCTAGTAAAATAAGAACCTAGAAAATCTTAAACTAGGAAATATTAAAAATAGGAAAGCAGCCTAACCCTAGCCGTAATATTACTCGTGTTCCCATATCATGTCACCGGTGATGGAATTATCAAAGAGAACCCATTCCTTGGACTTGTTAGAGAGAGATCTAAATCTCTTAACATTATAAAACTTCTAACTTATCTTTATTGATTAAATTTTGTCTCTTTAAATAGATGTTACAAGCCTAGAGAATAGGGAAGCTAGAGATTTATTAAAATAGGAAAACTAGAGATTACAATAATATAAGAAAGCTAAGATTTAAAAAATCCTAATAAAATAGAAACCTAGGAAATCTTAAACTAGGAAATCTTAAAAATATGAAAGCTGCCTAAGCCTATCTGTAACATTACTCCCTCTCCAGTTCTTCTTGAGTTGTTGTGCCACCATCATATTCAATTATTCCCTGCTAAATTAACTTCTTGTTTTGATTCCCAGCCGAGTAAGGTTCATCAATGGGGTGAGAACCAATATTTATATCTTGGACAAATCCTAATTAAGAACCACCTTTTATTTCATTGACTTTTTGTTCTTTAATAGAGAAGAATCAGCAAAACTTGCATTCAAATTTTTGGAACTACTTGCTGACCCTAGGACTTGATACTGATTGACTTTTGGAAGATAAAGTCATACAAGGGAAATTATAAAGAACTGATATTTCCGACTTCATCAAGTCAACATTTGGGCATTCAGTAATAGCAATAGTAGGTCCATGATGTTTATCTCTGAGCACTGCGCTATCTCCTAGCAAAACGCCTTCTCCTAGCGGCTAGAGTGCCACACAATTCTGCAATGGTTTGGTGCTGCTGTTGGTGGTGGTCCCCACTTCTCTGTCCAATTTTTTGGTTGAAGCGCAAAATAATTTCCTCCAATTTAGACTCAAACTGAGCAAATCGAGCCTCCGTTTGCAAGTTCGCTTCCTGGGATAGAGCCATTAATTTTTCCCTTAAACTAATATTAGGTAATTGGTTCTGATACCAAAATTTTATGTTCCTGGATTGTGTCATTGGCATCAGATTCGTCAAAGGGAACCTGGACCTTAGGATTCATTAGAAAGAGACCCAAATCTCTTAAGTTTATAAAAATTTTGACTTATCTTTGTTGATTAAGTTTTCTCTCTTTAAATAGAGGTTACAAGCCTTGAAAATAGGAAAGCTAAGATTTAAGGAATTCTAATAAAATAGGAGCCTAGGAAATCTTAAACTTGGAAATATTAAAAATAGGAAAGCTGCCTAACCCTAGCCGTAACATTAAATGATTTATATATATAAATTAGATGGCAAAACTGGTGGGTATCTTTTCCTAGTGTAGAATGTGGCAAATGAGTTATGATCTACAAATTTAGTGCTTGTAATGATGTTAAACCCTGTTCCATCTTTACAATAATGGATTCTTGGTATAGTGGTGTGGATCTTTTAGAAGTTAGAACTCTTGAGCAGGATAATTGATCTTTTTCTCAAAAAGTATTTGGCTGGAATGGGATAGACATGACTTATATTGTGGTTTTTTAACATGACACTAAGTCTGTCTTTTTGATTTAGGACTGTTTTTTGGCCATCTGCCCATGTGCCCTTTTGTGGTGGCTAGGCTTTGTAATTTGTAAAACGAGACTTTTCAGTCTGACTTTCTAAAGCCTGGAATGCAATGTTTCAAGGTACTGGCATTGAGAGACTGCTTTGGAAGAGTTTCAGCTGATCCTAAAAGAACTTTGGATGGGAAGAATAGGACAAAAAGTGATGAAATTTGTGCAAAGAAAAATTGAAGGAGACTTGAAGCATTGCAGCGAATAGAGTAGAACCAAAAAAATAAATAAATAAAAACTTTGCAGCTGAGGAGAGAGGAGAGAGAAAAGCTTGCAAGCCACACTAAATACTTATTTCAAAACATCATAATCTCTTCTCAAAATTTTAGAAAATACATAGACACCTACATTTTGTTATGTGTTGTTCCATTGTTTTGAATTGGAACTTTTGATTCTCTTGTCCTTGAGGAAAAAGTGAAAGCAATTGGTGTTACTTCTAGAACTTGGTTTATTTGATAGTCATGAAAGTTGTGCTCCTTTCTCAAATTGTTCCATCTACAACACAACAATTTTCAAAAGCTATTGCTGGTCAAACAAAAAATGTATGAGCTTAAGTTGTTTTTCCCATTCTTTTCCTGCTGGATGGTCTCTTCAACTTCTTGGTATTTCTGCATGGGTCAATTTCTGAATTTCTATGTTTGTCCTTAACTTGGTGAATAAGTTATTTTATGTTTTTCCATTCTGCATTTTATTCAGTCATATGATAGTATGTTAAATGTTTAGTGTTTTGTTTGACTTCAGAGCTATATTGGCAGAGTATTCTGGTGCCATTCTTGGAGTGTTATCTGCTGCACTATATGGTCGCAGGAGCCATCTCTGGAAAAAGGTAAACTTAAACTCTTACAAAGTAAGTAAGAACATAAATTTTTCTGTTAAAAAAAAGGATAAAATTTTATGTTTGACATGCATCAAATGTGATTGATGAGAAATTCATGGCTTATATGTGTCTTTCAAAACTCCAAAAGCATTAACAATATCCATGCTTCATGAACTGCTGTTTGATGCTTAACATAAATGCTAAAGTGGTTCTTTAGTGTGAAGCTGCTACAAATGGTTTTAACATATAATATGGTAAATAATAGTCGTTTTTGTTTCCTTAATCAGTGGATGCTTTTTCTTCTAGGTAGGTGGTCTCATTGCAATGTTGGCATCTTTCTACTTGTTATCTCAAGGGTGGGCAATGGCCACACATTCACCATTTGATATCCTTGTGAAGTTATCTTGAAATGAGCAATAATACTTGTTTTTTGTTCTTTATTTTATTATTTCTTTCCCTTATGTCATCAAATGAGAATTCTCAAGAGCACCTCTTGTTAATTTAATATGAAAAGTACCATTCCAACATGCTGGAGATACAGACGATCACACAGAAGAAGTTTTGAGTATGACAAGAATGGTAGTTCCAATCCTTGCAGGAATTTTATCAGCTTTAAGAAGGGTGATTGCATGTCGTGTTTCACTCAAGGTCCATGCTTATAATTGTTTCCTTTTCTTTTTGGAAAAGAATTTGAATCAACTATTGTTTTCTTCTAGTATCATTAGTTTCTCTTACATTTTTTTATTTATTGTAACCATTCTTTGTTTTCAGAATCAACTAAAAAGAAGACTTAATGGCATCACCATTGCTTCTGCATCATGTTTTCTGTTTCCTGTTGCCGTGTGGGACTTCATCATTGTAAGTCTAATATTCAGACATGTTGGACAATGATTTTTTTGTTTAATCTCTGAGTTTTGGTATGATTGAAATAAATTTTTGTTGGAAAATTTCAGGGATCAAATTCTAGTAACCCAAGTAGTGCTACCCTTTTCAGCTTGGGCTTTTCTAAGCACTATTCTTTTTGGAGTTCTCTTGATATTTTATATCGACAGCATTGCAGAGGAGGTAATTTTTCTTGATAGCCACCTAAATGCTCTAGGCTATTTGATTCACTCATGCTAGAGTAACTTATTGATGAATTACTTGTTGTGACTTGTACACTGAAACGAACATTCATTATCCCTGCTTTTGCATGTCTACTCTGTGTGCTTTTCTATTATCACTTTTCCCAATGATCCTCAATAGGATATGTGTCATTATTTGAACATTTGATACCGCTTTTACTTATATAATCTTGAACTATCCTTGATACGAATTTTCATCAAGCCTCATTCGTAGGAACTCTCCCTTTGTATTTTTTAACATATGTTCTAATAAACATTTTCATTTTCTCACAATATTTTATGAGGGATGTGCATAAAACAGCATCGACCATTTTGAAAATTTTTGTATTCTGCAGATGCTTTTCTACCAGCTTCATCACATCTGTCTTACAACATGGTCATTGTACTCGGGGGTTCCACTCTATTAATGTCATGAGTTTTATTATCATGAATGGAATTATTGTTGACTGCATTCTTAGGTATCATGCGCGAATGGGTTTTTCTTTTCTGATATAGCATTGTGAATATTACCCTAAAGTATTATCTATTAAAATTGCAGCAATATTTTAGAAAACTTTAGTGATTGCGAGAAATCTATAGGAAATTAATTAATGATGAAATTAACTTTGCCTGATTGTAGATTGCACATGGTTTTCTCTTCACCAAGGCACCTGATGATAGCTGGAGGATGCATCATTATCATGGAGATCATTTATCATATGGACTTTTCTCTACTAGGATTCATTATTTGCTCCTTAATTTTGGGCTTTGGTACGTATAAAAGGTTTTTCATTACAACCAGTTTGTGTCTTTGTATGCTTATTTGTATTGTTTTTAGAGTTTCTAGAAATTTGGTTGCTGAACTGCGTAGGAAGGAGCCTCTTCCTTTTTTCTGGTCAGACCAACTGACTTACATTTTAGAGTGGAAAATCTTTCAACAATTCTAATATAAATAGTTCCTGTAAATCCACAGAGTTAAGAAGTTAACTTCTTTGTCTCAAACCTTCACTGACAAAATTTCTTTATGATTTAGAAACCAACCTGTTATCTAAATATTTGTAACTTATCAAATGGAAAGTTAAAAGCTTCAGAAGGAAATGTATCATATCTGTCTATTACATTTTCTACCCCTGAATTATTTAGCATAGGTTGAGAAGATGCTACCTGCAATTTGGTAGCTTGGTGTAGAACTTGGGTTATTAAGCATTGACCTTGATGTGGTTGTCAGTGGTATTCCTTCCATCCCTTCGCTAAATTGTCTATCTTAGCAAATTCATTTTTGTTTTAACAAGCTGTAGGTTATTTTTGTTGCATATGGTGAGAAAATAGTTGGTAATCTTTAGTAGTGTTTTTTAATATACTCTATTTTTTTCCTTTACTATTTTTCTTTTTCTCCTTTATATATTAATTAGGGCTTTCAAAGAGAGGAAGGTTCTCTTTTGTTTTGTTTTTTTCTTTTACTGACCAGAATAGACTTAAAAGAATTAACAAGATGGCAATGTATGTCAACTTCAAACCTATTCTAATAATCAAATCCCTCAGCAAAAGTTTTTTTAATGAATACCTAGCGTGTAAAAACTCAAGTGGCAAATAACCAATAATTTGATTTCAAAATATGGGTCATGTGAGCCCATGCTGCTCAAGTCGACATATGGTAGGTATCTTCAATGTTTTTGCTGGTCAAAAACTCAATCCTTCAACATTTGGTAGGCTTTACCGGTACATGACATAAAAAATGGAAATTGAAAAACACTGAAATGCATTGATAATGCGATGAGAGCGAAATGGGGTCATTGATGTGGTGGGAAGAACATGAACATTATGCTCTTTCATGTTCATTTCTTGATAGGTGACACCAATACCTAATTGTTGTCCATTCTTATTTGACGTACAATTTCTGTAGGCATTCATAAGGCAACTTCTCTGGATCGAAGTATAAAGAGTTCGTTGCAGCATCCAGATCCATCAAACAGCATGTTGGAAGAGCAATTGCAGATGTCCTCGCTTCCAACTTGAGGCACATGTCTCTTGCAAAGTTGGCGCATATACATGACACTTTGAGCAGGTGCCAACAGCCGGTAAATTGTTTCCAATTTTCAAATTTTACTTTCCTTTACGAGGCAAATAGAAGCACACAACTGAATATTGGGAAGAAACAAGAAGCCTATGATTAGAATCTTTTCGCATGCATAATCTGTTTAGTGGCTGACTGCTACTTGTAGTGAAGTGTACATAAATCCTGTAAATTCATTTTAAGTGGTTGATTTTTTTTGCACTAATTTAACCTTGATATTTAGATAGCTGCCTAAAACCATCTAATCTGGGCTTTCATTCTCTCTTAATATCATAATTGAAAAAAAATGAAAAGAGAAAAAATTTTTAAACTGTTTTGTAAAGTATAAAGAAAATAGTGAGATGATGAAATGACTTTTGGCTAAGGGTGTTTGTTTGTCCAATAAGATAAAAGGAAAAAAGATACAAGTAACACATTACAATGAGTAGATTGAAAAAGGCGAGGGCTTCTAATCAAAGGATGAGTTCAATTTGGTTTAATAGATGGTTCATGATTGCAAATTCTGCAAACATCAGTTCAATTGTTGCTGCTTGAATAAAAGATCCATTTATAAGCCATGTCTAGTACTTGCAGCACTTTTTGTTAGTGCTTTAGTGATGAAATGAGTAACTATTCCAATGGGGCAAAAGAGCAGACACAGAGAAACAGAATGTCGAGTCTCAATCTTATGTTTCAATCCATCACGATACACTTGCCTGCATAAACACCAATAAGGCAGAAACTGTTAAGAACAGAACGGCAGAGAGGGAGAGGATGGAGGTGACAAAGGGGAAATGGCAGATAACCGATACCTCGCAGCAAAAAGATCAACAGCTAATAAGTGAATCCAAGCTGAAGCTAATGTCATTTCACTGGAGAACATTTTAGCAATACCAGGCAACTGCATACAATTGAATTTACCAATGTTCGATCACAATTCACAATAAATAAGCACAATATTTGCTTAGGAATTAAGGAATATGGTATCATATTAAATTTATGTTCACTATGCACCTCTGGTAACCAGTATTTACTTGCAAACATCAGCTGGATTGTGTCGGGTGTCCAGGAGAGGTATAGCAAATATGCATAAAGAACTCCAAGCACAATATATGGTATGCTACTCTCCATAGACTTCCTAGTCTGCATCATCCACAATCAAGTCAGTAAATCATCTAAGTTGTTAGAATCATATTATTCAATATGAATCAAAACATAATCATAAGTCATACAATTTGACTAACCTAAACTTCTTTGACTGACATAAAACTAAGAATGATTCTCAAATCCAAAGAGTTGTCAAAGTTTCGAAATAGCTATTTTCTTCCCATAATGCTTGAGATGCAAGTGTTATGAACAATTTGCATACAAAAAGTACTTGAATAACAATGGATTGGTCATAAGTTGTTCAAACTTCAAAAACAGCATGAAATGGATACAAAACCATTATGTATCATCTTAGAGAGATAGCCAATGACCAAACTCACGCTGAATGATATGAAATATCTAAATTGCTCTATCACTCCAAGATAATAGAAGAGAGATTTAAAATATAACATGCATTATAGATAAAAGGAAAAAGTAGAAAGACATTTTAAAATGTACTTCCATTATAGCAAGAGTTGCAAAATGAATTAAGAATAACAAATCTTATTTTGAGTTTTTCAAGAAGTAGAAAAGGAGGTATATAAATGCACCTTCTACTTCAAGTAAATTTGATAAAGAGGATAACATTATTTCTTATAATAACACATGAGTATTAGATACAGCATGTAGATCTCACATATACTAGATATGCAAAACCAAAGAAACAATAGAAAGCTTAAGAAAAGAGAGTCAAAACTGTACACATTGGCCATATAGCAATAGTTACTGCAATAGCTATAGAGGCTTAAATTTCAACATCTCTAGTAAACTTGTTTGAAGGTTTAAACAATTACAATTCTATTTTAGTTTATGAATAAATAATATATTTTTGTTTCGAACTTGAAAACAAGATATTACTCGGATAGTTACCCGTTGAAAATTCAGAAACCTCACTTTCATTCAGAATTAAAGAAAGCACTCAACGCCACTATTACTACTTGTGAACAATATTATTAGAGAATAAAGTGAAACTGCATAGAAAAGGCAGTTAAATTGCTACTTACATGCGATATCACGATTTAACAGCACAATCAGATCAACTAGAAAACTATTACTAGTTATTTATAGAAAATAATGTCCCTATTTGTAAATAAAGCATTCCCTATTTAGCACTAATAAACCCAAATCAAGAAAAATTTTGATGGTAAACTTGGGTTTGCTTTACCAAATTCATGAAAGTAAGATATCCAATTAGTAGATAGCGAACAAGTTGGAATTCCCACACAAATCAAGAAACCATACCAAATCCGATTTAGGAGCTACGACCATGAGGGTATAAAATGGGAGAACAGCTGCAGTTCCCAAAGTGAACACAGAGTTTGCAATTTGTGGATTTGTTAACCCTGCAGTTCAAAGCAATGATCAAACTGTAAAATGACAGAAGAATAGACTTTGGAAGCAAGATCAACTAAACATTGATATGGCACAAAGAATACTATCGATTCAGTCAACTGGTTCACTTGGGTTATTTAGCTAACCTTAACAGCTCATAAACACGTAATTGTACAGTTCATGCCAACAGCTAACTCTCATGTCAGAAGAAATTTTCTCATAGCAAACTGCAGTGTTTTTGAAAATTAAACTTCAGCACAAATATTGAAGCAACACATAACAAATTCCTAGGCCTTGCTAGAAGAAGCAACAGATTATTCGAGGGAAAAAATGAAAAAGAATGGTTCTGGAATTATGGATAAAAATGAAAAGAATTGCATTGAAATCTACATAAGAATCGAACCAAATGTAAAGGAATTACATGATGCATATACGCCAGAGCGTTTTCTACAGACAGTAAATCTTGCAAATTTTGGTTGTATTACAATTCTTGAACCTCCCAGAAAACTCCAGTTATCAAGAAAGTCAGCTCCTACACTTGCAACTCGAGTGCTATTGTTTTTGAGAGAAAAGGAGTAATTTTGACCAATCTTCTCAACAGTTTGGCGAGATCTTACAATCCTTCTGGGGTAGTCAATCTATGAGAAATCAAATTTAAACCTTAAGAAAAGCCCTCAAGCTTATAAAATATATAACTAAGGTATTCACCATTGAAGACCGCTCTAGCGGTAATCCAACCCCACAAGTAAAAATCAGCAAACAGTTGATAACAACCAAATTCCAAAAATCTTCTCCCATGTGATTGTAACCCATAATTTTAATCACTTAAACAAAAGGGAAAACAGCAGTATTTGCAATGAAATCAAAATTCCCATTTGTATATAACCCAAATGAAACTATCCCAAATCACCAAAAGAAATGATTTTGGATTTTTGCACATATATAGAGAAAAAAAAAACTGATCCCATTAACAAATTACACCACCATGCCCATAAACTGTGATTAAAGGCAAAGATAAGGCATACCTTGAAGGAGATTTGAGAATGGCAAAAGCAAGAGGAGAAGGCCATATCTGGTGCAGAATGTAGATACCCAAGAACAGTAATGGCCTCCTCATTCGGTTCACGCAAGAAATTTAAAGATATAAAAATGCCAAAAAAGCGGAGGTGGGTGCATCACGCACTACAAAGAAAGAGAAAAAGAGGAGGCTCATATTGCGCACTCAAACAGAATACGGAAGCACATTAAAGTTTTAAAACTTTAAACTAGCACATAGATGATGGCACAGTCTTAAATGAATAGACTAATAAAAGAGGAGCAAATAGTCAAGTACTTGCTAGGAATAGGTAAAGCACTGAAAAAGCTAAAGAAAATTGTCCTTCAGACATGAAAGTTAAAATGGTCCCCACACTCGCGCAGCATAATTTGTTGTTTTGTAAGGATTCTCAAATGGATGGATAAACTGATTGAGAGTTAAACTTGGGTTCTTGTCTTGTACCACCCCACCCCCCACAAAAAAAAAAAAAGGGTTAGGTTCTTGTCTATGGTACATGTATATGGTGTTTCCATGGCTGAAGGCGTGTGGGTTGCTGATGGACGCCATGAGTCCGTGAAATGAGCTTTCTTTCTTGTAAGGGTTTCTTGTAATTGTCTGACTATTATCATACCAATATCATTAAATTAAAAAAAATAATTTCAATAAAAAACTAGCCGTTGTTTTCAATTTCAACCTCAGTTAAAGTACAATAAATTAGTAGAATTCAATTATCTTTAGGAGCGGCACATGGTAAGTACAAGTCCACTCACATGTCTTCCCCTAACTCATTGGTTCAATTTCACTCCCCATAATAACCATAGGAAATTGTACTAATAAAAAAGGGCAATAGTCAAAATTTTATAAAAGAAAAAGGTGCACCTAAACCTCTAAGATTGGGGCCAATTAGCAACTTTGCCCCCAAGGTATAAACGGGTTCAATTAAACGTCTAAGCTCCTTTCTCTCTTTTTTTAGTCTTCTCTCATTTTTCTCATTCACCCAATCAATTTCTCTCTTCTCTTTCTCTTCATTTCTTAATATCTTTTTTTGGAAATAAAAACATGTTGGTGGAAGAATTCCAATTCTTGAGTATTAATCGAATGAGTTAATCTCTATTTTAATTTTAACAATCAAACTGAAAGTTTCTAATATGCTTATTAAGTATTATTTTATAGGTTTAATATTTTATAGCATTTGAAAGAATAAACACTTGGAGAAATTTTAAAGGTTTTTGAATAATACATAACTTGTGACTAATATGCAAAGTGTTGCCCACAAAGAGGACTTCACAACTATGCCCAAGCTTTAGTAACCACAACATCCATGAAGCTAAAAGTGTTAAAGAAGCATATTGGTTCACCAATAGATGTGTAACGCTCTCTTTCTTTTCCTTATATTATTATCTCTTAACATTCTTTCATACAAATATTTTTCATATTACCATTTTAATATATTAGTCCATATCTTATATCATACATAAAACTACCATTCGTCTAATAAAATAAATCCAGTTTGGACTAAACTGGCCGGTGTTTACAAAATTGTATCATATATAAATACATATTCTTTAATCTAATAGACATATACAAAACCAACTACCTATATCTCATATGACATATAATAAAAATAAAAATGTTATGATATCACCGACCTCAAAGGTCTGCACTATGGTCTCTGATGAGCTTTCTTCTCTTCAGTCAACTTTCTTTATCTACCGGCTCCAAACCTGCTTGCAGGAATACCCACACGAGAAGCAACCTAATGCTTAGTGATACATATATGCATATAAATTCGTGCAACCATGGGATGACATATCACAAAATAATGTTCAACATGTGTAAAATAATCATTTAAAATGCTATATATATATATATATATATATATATATATTTGCCCAAAATCATATAATCATTTAACAACATATATAGCATACTTGTCTCATATCATCAAATTATATACATTTTTCAATGAAATGACAATCAAGTTGAATATGCCGATCATATTAACAATTAACCATAAATTATTCATAATCAACTGAACATAGGAACATTATACATTTTTATGTCACATATCATAAAACATTCAATAATCATATAATAAGTAGTCATTTCTATTTATTCAATTTATTTAATTAGCCAATAGCCCATTTACTCAAAAATCGGACTAATTGGATAACGAGTTGTGAATAGGAGCGTTATCCGAGCTTAAGCCACCCTATTCACCTATCTGTTTATTCCTATAATTATGCTCTTCAGGAGTTTGAGTCAAGAGCGCTCTCCGAATTTAAGCCACCTTGACTTAATAACATGATTAAGTTGTTAGCATAATGGACAAGAACGCTCTCTGAGCTTAAGCTATCTTGTCCAATAATTAAAAATCATATAGAAATTTTCTACGATACTGTAAAAGACCCTCAATGGTATGTCATCTATCATAAGTCTCGTCCTTGTAAAGAGGAATGGGCAATTATACATATTCATAATTTATTTCAATACAATATGTTATAATTTTATCTCATTCCATACTTGCATGTCATATGATATAATTTACCTTACTAGGGCTTACAAACCTCATATAAGATACATAATTATATGCAAAGAAAGAAAATTCCAACAATTTAACATATATATATATATATATGTTATACAATATTTAAGAGACTAAATTCCTAATATTCCTTTTCAATCAGATTTTTGCCATAATATTGAAATGTATTTATCACCCATTTAGGGACTAAATTATATCTTGTGGTCTTCTAAGAAGTTTTAGCTTAATATCTTAACTTTTATATGCAATAACAATCACATAAATCCGAATTTTATAGCATAAGTTATAACTCAAAAATCACAAGTTGTTCACTGAAAATTTGCCTAGAATATTATGGACAACTCCATATCTGAAATTTATAGCCCATTTTTGGCCTATTTACAAACAAAATTCGAATCCATGATCTTCATGAAAGTTTTAGCCCTATGTGTATAGTTTTATTTCCAATTAGTTTCATGTAAATCCGAGTTATATAACATGAGTTATGACTAAAGGAATTAAGGTTATTCCACATAATTCCAACAACATCACAAAATAGCATAGTTCACCAAAAATTAGATTAAATTCATAGACATTCCCAATAGTAATAAATCATCATAATTATTATTTCTAACATCAATATCATGCCAATCATCATCTCAAGACATAACAACCATCATTTCAAAAATGCAAATGGCATGAGTTTAAGAATAAACATGCATATATGTACTAGCCTCAAATGGAGCCTCAAAAACCTTAAGCCCTCAAGCTTGCTCTTCCCTTTGGGGGTTACCACCACCCTCTATATCACCTAACAAGATATCAACATGCATCTTTTAGGCCAAAGAATAAACATATGTAACATAATTCTATTCTTTAAATATAAACCCAACTTTAACTATCAAACTATCTCTTTTAACTCAAAATCCATGTCAAGTTTCTTTTTGAACTGATCTAGATTCTAAAAGAAAGAGTTTTAACTCTTCAAAACCATAACTTGACTAAAGAACTAACCCATATGAAATGGGTCTCCACCAAGCACAAAAATGGTAGAAAACAAGAATAAAGAAGAAGACAAGGTGATTTTTAGCTTCACTTACTTTTTTCTTTACCAAAGACAATGTGGATTTGGGTGTTTAGTTTCTTCCCTTCTTCTTTCTCCAAGAAAATGACTTTTTTAGCTCCAACAACTTCCTCTTTCTTCTTTTTTAAAGGGTTTTGGGCTATATAAGTAATTTTTCCTTTAGTTTTTGGTGATTTTGGCTTCCTTTGAGTGAAAGAAAGTAGAAAAATGGAGGGGTGAAGAGGGAGCACGAAAAATTTAGGATTTGGGGCTGATGTTAATGAGGAAGAAGAAGGGTTTTTATACTTTGGTAAAGATGTCACTTTGGTCCGTCCTTATTTTTGCCAAATACCCACTTAAAATCTTGGCTTTTACTTCTTTCTCATAACTTTTCTCAGCTTTATATTTTTTTAATTAAATCACTAATAACAAAAATAAAATCTTTTATTAATTTTAAACCTCAATTTTAGACTCCGATAATATTAATTGCGGTAATTAAATATATTAATTATCTGGACCTAAATTACGAGCATTACAAGATGCACATGTAACACCAGCTAGTTAGGATCTAGTCGTAATAAGGATAAAGCAGCATAAAGAGTATAGATAAGGTGTATGAGAAGTATTTCAGTGGTATACTAGTGATAAATGAGTGCTATACCAAAGCTATATGAAGGGTTTACATGAAGTATATATAGGATCTACGGTTGGAATTGGATCTTAAACTTTTACAGGTGTAAAAAAAATATAAAAATGAAGAGATTGAGTAGGTTGATTCACGACCATAAAAGTCACAATTCTTTACTTTTTCGGCATTGTTTGAAGTGTCACGCCAACGAATATCTAGGTACATATAGTTTCAATCCTTTTTCTTTATTTTCACAAAATTTCAAAGCTCCAAAACCCTAACACAAGCCCCCAACCTCATATACCTATTTCTACCTTGTTCCAAGGGTTTTTGAGCCCTAAAACACAAGATCTATCATAAAGGAGCAAGATTTAGCAAGGATTTGGAAATTTCATCGAGGAAGAGAGATCTAATAAGACAAAACATGGACCTCAAAGGGAGCTCAGTTTTTTTACCTTCCCAACCTTGTTTTCTACCTTCTAAGAGTAAGAAAACACATATTTTCATCTTTTTTATATGGTTTAAGGTTGTTTGTGGTTGATTACCCGAAATAGGTAGAGACCCATTCGTAAATGGTTAGGTAGAAATGGGATCTTAAGTTTTATTGGGGAAAAACTTCCCTTGATGCTAGATTAAGTTGGGTAACATGTTTTTTCTGTGGTTTGAGTAAGAAAGGACCTACCTTGATGATTTTTGAGTTAGGATTTATGTTACATGACTTTATGTATGACTATAGAAGATGATATGTAGCTATGTTTGTATATAAGAGATGCCTTAGAAGGTGGAGTCACCTACCAAAGAGGCTAGAGAAGCCTGAATGCCTGAGATTTTATTGGCTCCTAAGAGATATATACACATGCATTTTAATTTATTGAATGGTATTGTTGTGTGCTAAATGGTATGTTAGATGCTTAAAGACATGTTAAATAGCATAAATAAGCAACTTGTATGAAATTAATGGCATGTTAACCAATGATAAATTGGTATCTAGAATGCAAATAAGAGTATGTGGTAGATTGATTATACTTAAAAGTCATAATGACAAATATGGTTTAAATGAGATTATTAAACCATATTAAGAAAGTAATGAAGATATGCATGTTAAAGACTCAAAGTGAGTAATAATAAGTTGGTTAAGAACATAAATGTATGTGAAAACTAATTAAATGGAAATTTGGTGTTTTAGTATGATTTAGCATGATAAATGGCATTAGCTAACATATAGAACACAATTAATGAGATAAGAACTTCAAGATACTTATGTGGCCTTTAATGAACTAGAAATTGTAGTTATGAGACAGAAAATGGTAAATTAGGCTTAAAGGAAATAAATGAACACCTAGTTGTTGGTTTGGCATCATAAATGCTTTATGAACTAGTAATGAGAATGCATGTGATTATTGAGCCTTATTTGCGGCATATGGTTTGTATTGGGTGATGAAGAGGGTAAAGGCTTGTAAATGCATGAAATGGATATAAACGAGTTAGTGGTTGCATTATGAGATGATGATATTGTTGAACTCATGATTATATGATATTTGCGTTATGAAATTGATAATGGCATGTGAAAGCATGATTTGAGAGCTATGAGTCAAATATGGTATGCATGTTGAGGCTTGATGCCTATATTATGATATTATAAGCCTTGGATGTACAAGTACAATTATGATACTTAAAAGTATTGAAAAGGGTTGATCAAAAGAGGTAAGTCCCTTAATTTATGGAATTAGAAACTTGAATATTGTGAGATGGATGTTTGATATACATATTAAATGCATGTTTATACTTGGATTAGAGAGTTATATTTGAATATATGGTTGATTGAGGGATGATTTGGCATGTTTTATGATGAGTGTTTGATAGGTTGGGGTGGTCATTGGACTACCATTAGAGTCTTTGCATGTGTGTTGCATTTTATGCTTCAATCGGTGTAAAAAACATGTGAAAAATCCAAATTCATGGCTTGACTAATGCCCGTGAATCAAGTGACAAAAGTGGATAGCAACCTTCACAACCAGGTTCACCACTTGGTTCATAACCTATCTAGTTGTAAACAATATATTCACGGTTGTGAACACAATATTCATAGTCGTAAGCACCTCGAAACATGTTGAATTGTGTTTAATATGATTTTATATTTATGGCATTGCATATTTACACCCAGAATGAAATTAAATAAGTATGAATGACATGGAAAATGATATAAAACATGGAATATGATAACATGTGGATACATGGTAAGGAAAACTAGATTATCAACTTTATGTCCATTATCTACTTGAGGACTACTATAGGATATATAGTGCACCATTAAGGGGTTTATATATACTGTAGGGAAAGTTTATTATAATCTTTTTTTTTTTTTGCACAAAGCTTATGACAAGCGTTGATACTACTAAAGCTGGCAATCAGCCAAACTGTGACCCTACGATATGCCTTAACGTGATAGCTAGTAAAGTAGTAAATCTTAGGCTGCAATAACCATATCTGTATCTGGATAGTATGAGATTTAGAGATATTGAGCTATAAATATAAAAGGAATAAGGTAACAAGTTATAATTCATAATACAGAATACATAAATTAGATATAAGAATCAGTATTACATGACATGATATTCATATTGTCTTGGTATATATGATACATATGATCATATGATATAGTTCATTTTCATGGACCATGGTGTACTAGTATACTAAACTAGTAAACCGTTTATAATCATTTATGTGAATTTAGTTAGCATAATATTATACACACACCATCAAAATGTGCATGTTGGTATGATCATGCTTACAATTACACAGTATAAACATGACCTTTCAATAAAGCATAATTTAAGTTTTATGCCCTGAACTAATATGTTTGCTTGTTAGAATAGCTATGCTTATACGTGCTACTAATGGGTGAATTACACCGATAGTGCTTCAACTATCTAACTCATAACAACTCAGTACTTAAAGTATTATTTGTAACAGAAAACCCTTAAACTTTAATTTTGTAACATAAAAGTATCTGTTGCCTAAATTTATTAAATCATTTAATGGAATGCTGACGTGTACTTTCTACATCAGTAAAAAAGTTCTATGTGTAAATGTCATATATACAAAATGGGGGGTCTGATAAAAATTTTCACATTTCTCATCATTTTCCCACACTTTCTCTCACTTTCCGTCAAACCAAATATAATCATCCGTTAAATAGTCTAACAAATTTTGACGGCGTATACTTTTATGTTACAAAATTAAAATTTAATAAGGTTTATATTACAAATAATAGTTCAGATACTGAGTTATAGTGGATTAGATAATTGAAGTACAATCAATGTAATTCACCATACTGCTAGGCTTTAAGTAGTTTAGCATGTGAATTTCCTTGCACACAAATTTTGGAGCCAGTAGAAAGTGGATAGAGTAGTCGATAGTAAAAAAGCAAAGCCTATGTAGAGGAGACAGTATAGACTCGGATTTGGATCAAATACGTACATATCATGCATTTCTTTTTGTATTCATGATATAGGATGTAGTTTCCCATGCCTATTATATGAAGAACATGTAATATGGTTTATAATTCGCTTATCTTAATATAGTTATGATGTATAAGCAAATTGTTTTTTATGCCCAAATCAATATATAAGTTGGATGATACAGGTATATGGCAAGTTAAGAAACCTAACATAATTGCTAAACCAGTTATATGGTTATGTTAAATCAGTATACAGGAATTAGTATCACCTTGATAGGATATAGGTTTGTTAACTAAATATGCATGTTTAACCAAATAAAGATAAAAAGATATTTAGTTAATCAAGATGGTAAAAAGTTTAAAATCGGACTGGTTCTCTCTATCTAGTTTTGTAGCACTCCGTTTGTATGATGGAACATATTCCTGTTATATAGGAGAAACATTATAGCACAACTACAAATATAGAACACAAAAGGGAAATCACAACCACAGTAAAGAAATCTAAACCAAGAAATTCATAAGACTAAGACCACAAGATAAAGTTGAACCCAAGCAAGCCACATGTCCAAACAATTTAATGCAATACAAATTGCGATGTTACCTGAAAAAGCGTGACCTAAATATCATATACACCAAAACTCTCAGTTGGATAGATTAATTCACTGTGCAAATTGCGACTTTGAATTTCATAAAAGACTCGATTACTAAAGAGCAAGACCAAAACAAGTCACATGTCAATAGTCATTGGAGCTTGAAAAAATCAAGACCACAAAGGAGAAAATGCAACCACAATTCTAGGTTTGACAAAAAAAAATTAAAAATAAATTAGAATTTACTCTTTGTAGTGTATTATAATACACTAATACCCTCTTGACGTTTGAAATATATATATATAATTTGTCTCTTACAGTTTGATACAGTATACTAGTACCCATTGAGATTTGAAAAAAAATATAATATACTAGTAAAAAAAGAATATTTTTTTGCTCATGGGGTATTAGTCCAGTAAATCAAACTTAAGATTTGAAAATTATATTATTTACCCCTTGAAGTTTTAATATATTGCAATAGTACTAATGTATTATGTCAAACTATAGGAGGCAAATTATATATTTTTCAAACTTCGAGGAATTCTAGTATATTATATCATATTATATGGGACAAATAATAATTTTTTTCTAAAATTATTGTTGTAGAAAACTAGTTGTAGAGGAAAGTTAAGCATTTTAAAAAAGGTAAACTATTATAACTCTCTGAGATTTGATTGAATATACTAGTTAATTTCTTTATTTTTGGAAATATATTATGAAATATCTCATGTTTGATTTAATAGATAGTCCTTCAGTTAATTTTTTCTATTACATATAAAGAAAATATCAAATTTACACTTCTTTTGTTGTTTTAAAAAATATCAAAAAAATTTTAATGTTATCAACTTTATACCAAAATATCAAATTTGTCTTTTTTTTTTAATATTGTATTTTTTACATTAACAAAATGTCAAATTTATCAAAATAAATAAATAAATAAAGATATTTTTTGGTATTTTTTAGTTGACTAACAAAATATTCTAGTTTACTAACAGGATATTTTATTCAAAGTAACATAATGTCTTTTTAATTATTGGAACTAAATTTGAGAGACTTTATAATGTATTTTTGAAAAATGAAGGAACTAACTAGTATGTTCAACTAAATTTGAGAGGTGTTGCCAAACTTTTCCAATTTTTTTTAATCATTATTTGCATTGATTAAAATAAGAATGATTTAAGAGTTAGTCATAAACACTTGAAGTTAGGTTTAGAGTGAGCCCTAGATAAAACTCTATTTGTAAAGAGTTTGAGAATTAGCCTAAATAAAACTTCTTTTGTAAGGATTTTTTAGTGAGCCTTTAAAAAAATGAGTGAATTTCACTAACGGTATCTCAACTATACAAATTGTAACAATTCAGCTTTTTAAATATTATCTTAGTTATAAAATAAAATTTGAGATAATTTTATATCACAAATAATCTTTGAAATACTTAATTATTACAATTTACATAGTTAAGGTACTGTCGGTAAAATTCACCGTTAAAAAAACTCAAGTTGAGATTTTAAAGTGAACTCTTAGAAAAAACTATTATGAAAGTTTGAGTGTGAGCTTTAAGAAAAAACACTTAGATTGAGAGTAATTCCTGTAAACAGTAAACACCTATTATACAAATTGTAATAATTCAGTACCTCAAAGATTACTTATAATCTACAATTATTTTATAACTAAAATAATATTTAAAAGACTGAATTGTTACTGAATTGTAATAAAATATTATTTTAGTTATAAAATAATTGTAGATTACAAGTAATCTTTAAGATACTAAATTGTTACAATTTACATAGTTAAAGTACTGTCGGATGATAGTGGCTATTGATCTACAAGAGGTTAGAAACAATATGCATCCAAATTTTTTCTGTCACTATCAAAAGAGAGATTTTTAGAAACAAATTTATACTTTATATTTCTTTTTCTTAATTTAAATATCTCATTATTTCAACTTCATGCATATCTAGATCTTGATGTTATAATACACTTTTATATAGCATACTTAACCGTTATACGAGTGAGTGCTACCACATACTTGTTACTATTATTCCTCTTTTAGTCTTTACCATTCAAATATATAATACTATTGTGTGTATGATCATACTTATCAACATACATCCATATAGATAAATAACATAAGTCATGCCTTTATAATCGACCATAAACATAAGATATGTAAACTAAGACTAAACACGCCCAACTTGAAATAGTTATACATAATCCAAAATTCAAGACAAAACAATATCCATTATATCCCAAAATGCATGAATAATAGAAATGCATAATATATGAACTGACTTTAATTCTGAATGCTCTGATTGGCTCGGCTTCCTCGTGTCAACTCTTCCTATGGCTCCGAACCTGTATGTAGGAAATCCGCACACTAAACTATCCAAGCTTAAGGATACATATAATCATATAAATTCTATTATACATAACAGACAATTTAATTCATATAATCATGGCATAACACAATCTTTCATAGTTCAATCCAAGTCAATCATTGTCATGTCATCATGCCAAACATTTCATGCAACAACAACAATAGCGTACTGGGTAAGTGGAAGCCATTTCCTATAATCATAATCACTGTAACACAATTTACTATTTTCCGTTTATCCAATTAATTTGCCAAATTGCTTTATACTAGACTACCGGATATGGGTCGTGAATAGGGGCGCTATTAGAGCTGAAGCCACCCTACCCGCCTAACTATGACTGTTTAAGTTTGTATCTAAGTCAAGTGCACTCTTAGAACTGAAACCAACTTGACTGAAAATATATAATTGCAAGCATGATAGGTCAAGGGCACTCTCAAAGTTGTAGCCATATTACCCAGAAATAAATGCATGAATAATTATATGGTACCGTCAACACCCTTAATGACATGATATCTATTCTATAGTCAATCCTAGTACGAGTAAGAGCATTTATATCTTTTCCTTTCGCATGATCCATATTCCATAATCATAATACACTTTCGTGACATTGCATGGCAATATAAACATGTTACTCTTTTAACATACATATCGGCATTTCAATGTCATCTCACATCATAAACCATGTATCCTCATGTACATGTAAGCATAGTGTAGCATGTCATCACTTTAATAAAATATCACATATTCTTGTCTTCACCATTTACATCATTATAGATACAACATACTTATTTAATTGCATCAAAACCAACATTTTACTTTTTCATATAAGTGCATTTGTACCTTAGCACGCTGCAGCATATCACTACGACATAGGTGCCGATGGCTTTGCCCATCGCTGGGCTATGTGGCCTGGGGTCGCGTGAGTCCTGACCAAGACTCCTTTTTTCCGACCGAAAAATGCCCGACACTAGTATAAAAAAGTTCAGTCTTTTACACGCAACTCCAAAATGTTTGATTCAAACATCACACCAATTCTAGAATACCATATATCATTTAAACATATCGTTTGGCCATTATAAACATGTCATAATCATTGTAGTTCATATTTCACCAATTTAACATGAAAATTATGAGTAATATGTGTCATTAATCCAAACCAATATATTCAAACCATTTAGACCAATATTCATGGCACTTAACAAAGACATAACATCCAATTTACCTAAGCACTAGCAAACATGCCTCTATAAAGTGAATAAATATGATTATATGTACAAACCTCAAATAATGGAGCCAAAAACCCTCACTCTAACGTTTATCTCATGTTCTGGTGTCTGTTTCCTCCTTCAGTTCTATTCCCTAGCATCAAATATACAAAATAGAAGGTCGCAAATC
Organism: Balakata baccata; assembly: GCA_949630135.1. NCBI lineage: Eukaryota > Viridiplantae > Streptophyta > Magnoliopsida > Malpighiales > Euphorbiaceae > Balakata > Balakata baccata. Next base: position 30,663 of record CATIWF010049929.1, read on the forward strand.
GTTCTATAACTTCTGTTCTCAAGGAATCACATTGAGAAATTGGGAAAACTCTAACTTTTATGATAATAAACACTAAAACTTATCTAAGAGTGGTAGGAGATTGAAATATTTACTAAACTACCTCTAGAAAACCAAAAACACAGATAGAGAATTTGGTTCCTAGGGCTGTTCAAATACCAATCTTATGTTCTTGAGAAAAATACCAAAAACCCTTGTTTAATCTTTGATAAAACCAATCTTACAGTGTTTTCTTGTGTTTAATCAAGGGAAAATTAATGGAGAATGAGTGGGAGTGTTTCTGGAATGTCTAAGGTATGTAGATCTCAACTAGGTTTCTGATAGGTGCAGAATAGGGTACAAAAATGTATATTTATAACATGCAATCCAAATGCGAGTCCCGACCGGGAAACTAGTGTGGCAAGCAGGAAACCTTTCCCGACCGAGATCTGGCCTTTCTCGAGGGGGATTCGGTTCTGCTCACCAAAACATAAAATAAGTCAGAATTGCCCTATTTTATATTTTTACATTTAATTACCATATTACCCCTCAAAATCTACATTCTTTCTAGGACAAGTGTAGTTATTTCAAAGTTATACCAGTTAGCGGTTCTTTCGTATCTCAATTACCAATCCACACATTGACCTCTCGGAAGCTCGAATGTGTATCAAATATCGAAGGGGAAACTAAACCCCCAAAAATTCAAATATTTACTTTTTAAACTGGTAATTGAGTCAACCACCAGTCATTCTCATCTATTATTCACACATCGTTTCTATATATCATTACTTAATGCATTCAATGTATATGCATATTTAATGTCACACACATACACACACACACACACACATATATATACGAAATAGCATACCATATTCATATAACAAAGTTATACAACATCATATTACTTTTCTCATTCTTTTGCTCATGAAATCAAGGAATTTTCCAAGTTCCATTTCTTATTTAAATAAATAGCCCAACCAATCTGGACTGGCAGGATACAGGGTGTGAAGTAGGCACACTCAGTCTAGAGCTAGACATCCTACTCACTCTGTATACAAGGTATGGAATAGGCGCACTCAGTCTAGGGCTAGTCATCCCACTCATCCACTGTAACATATATGTTCATCCAAGCTTCCTTAAGTCAAATGCGCTCATACTCGAGCTTAAGCCAACCTAACTAAGTATAATAATAAATATGAGTACCAGGAACAGGAGCACCTAATCCAAGGTTAGTCACCATAATCATCACTCATACATCTCATCGATATGTATTGCTTATCCCTTTTATGGTGCACCATCTATCTTAGAGTAGTCCTCATGTAGAGAAATGAGCATCCATATCATCGTATCTTCTTATTTTAATCTTATTATCCCATGTTCTCATCATATTACACATAATATATGCATATTCACATATCATAATTGTCACGTCCGCGATATAGACCCTGACCGTATACGCGTATTACTGTCGTTTGTACCGTAGTACAGAGGCGTACCGACCAGAGTCTAAATACGGACATATGAGCATGAAAAATTTAATTTAATATGATAATATAACGCTTAATATGAATATTGAGTTAATTTGATGAAACGTTGCAATTTCGTGTCATACATGTAAATCAAGGCAACGGACTGGGCCGGAAATACAGGGTTTTTGCCCAGCGGTAAGAATTTGAGTTAAGCATACCATAATGGGAAGAATAATATTTTAAGGCCATAGGTCAAGTTATATGGAGATATTTGGAGGTTAAGGGCTCCGATTTATATAAATAATGTTCCCGGTATAGATTTATAGTCTGATATTCCGATTGAGAGTTAGAGATATGCGTTTACTATCGCAATGATACCAAAGTATCACAATTGAATTCTAAGATTTTTAAAACTGATAATTTAGAAATCAGACTTCAGATGAATTTTTACGGGCATGATTTAGAAAAAGGACTAAACTGCAAAAACGAAATTTTTGCACTGGTGGTCGTTTTGCAAAATCGGAAAGACCATTCCGAAAAGAAAATTTTTCTGAGAATATTGGTATGTTCAATTTAAGGAGATAAGCCATTGGAGATATGAAATTTAAGAAAATAAATTTGCTCATGTACTAAATTGAAAAGTTGGTGGAAAAAGTCAAAAGTCAAAGTTTATTTTGGATTAATTTGGATAAAATCCAAATTATCTTTTTGGTTAATTTTAATTGACCAATAGGAGCAAGAATTAAGCTCAATTAAGATTAATTAAGCTCTAATCAACT
>CATIWF010049957.1:0-43374 GCA_949630135.1 Balakata baccata
TGTATTGAGGTAAAACTAACTAAATCATCTTTTCAAAATATTAAAAGAGAGTAGACCACTTGATTTAATCCACAGTGATGTATGTGATTTAAAATTTGTTCAAACAAGAGGTGGAAACAAATATTTTATCACATTTATAGATGATTGCATAAAATATTATTATGTGTATTTGCTTAAGAGCAAAGATGAGGCTATAGAGAAATTTAAACTCTATAAAATCGAGATTGAAAATCAACTCAATAGAAAAATCAAGGTTTTGAGAAGTGACCGTGGTGGTGAATATGTGACACCATTTGGTGAATTCTATGTACAACATGGAATTATACATGAAACCATGGCACCTTATTCACCACAATCTAATAGTGTGGCTGAAAGAAAAAATCGTACCTTGAAAGAAATGATGAATGCAATGCTGATAAGTTCTGGGTTACCACAGAACATGTAGAAGGAAGCTATATTGTCGGCTAATTACCTTTTAAAATAAGGTGTCCCGTAGTAAGCAAGGGAAAACTCCTTATGAATTATGGAAAGGGAGAAAACCATCCTATAAATACTTGCGAGTGTGGGGGAGACTTGCTAAAGTGGCAGTTCCTATACCAAAGAAAGCGAAAATAGGGCTAAAATCAGTTGATTACATTTTCATTGGTTATGCACATAACAATAGTGCTTATCAATTTCTTGTGCATAAATCATAAATTCCGGATGTTCATAAGAACATGATTATAGAATCAAGGAACGCGTCATTCTTTGAGCATATATTTCCTTATAAGAGTTTGGAAGACGCGAATTCATCCAAGTGACCTCTTGAGGCTATTATTGAAAATAGTCAAGATCAAGTTCATGATGAAGAACTTGGTTTAGAGGATGAGCCTATTGAGATAGAGCTCAGGCATAGTAAAAGAGCAAGGACAGAAAAGTCTTTTGGACCAAATTTTCTGACCTACTTGCTAGAGGAAGAACCTCAAACTTATAATGAGGCTATAAACTCTTCAGAAGGTCTTTTATAGAAAGAGGCTATTAAGTGTGAGGTTGATTCCATTTTGCAGAATCATACTTGGGAATTAGTGGATTTACCTCCAGGATGTCAACCATTAAGATCCAAGTGGATTTGCAAAAGGAAAATAAAGGCAGATGGTTCAATTGATAAGTATAAAGCTAGGCTTGTAATTAGAGGTTACAGACAAAAGGAAGGCCTAGATTATTTTGATACTTATTCCCCTGTAACCAGGATTAATTCTATAAGAATGATTATAGTGATTGTTGCGTTGCACAATCTTGAAATACATCAAATAGATGTAAAAACTACTTTTCTAAATGGAAATTTAGATGAAGAGATCTACATGGTATAACCTGAAAGGTTCAATGTCTTAGGACAAGAAAAGAAAGTATATAGATTAGTTATGGTTTGAAGCAAGTGTCTAAGCAATGACATGAGAAATTTAATAGCGTTATAAAATCTAGTGGCTTCAAAATCAATGAGTGTGATAAATGTATTTATGTCAAAAGCACGAGTGATGGTTATGTCATATTATGTTTATATGCTGATGACATGCTAATTGTTGGTAGTAATGACAAGATGATCAAATCTACCAAAGATATGTTAAAATCAAAGTTTGATATGAAAGATATGGGACTAGTAGATATGTTTCTAGGAATTAAAATTACTAGAAGATCAGATAGGCTGGCCTTGAGTCAAACTCATTATTTTGATAAAATACTTAGTAAATTTAATAAGGATAATACCAATACTGCTAGAACCTCATTGGACTTGAGCCTTCATTTATCAAAGAATAGAGGAGAAAGTGTGTTTCAAGTAGAATATGCTAGTGTGATTGGCAGTTTAATGTACTTAATGAGTTGTACAAGACCATATATTGCTTATGTAGTGAGTAAACTGAGTCAATATATGAGTAATCTAAGGCTAAATCACTGGAAATGAATTGTAAGAGTACTTAGGTACTTAAGATATACTCGTGATTATGGACTGCATTATACCAGATATCCAACTGTATTAGAAGGTTACAGCGATGCTAATTGGATTTATAATATAAAAGATTCAAAATCCACTAGTGGTTATGTATTTACACTAGGTGGTGCAGCTGTGGCTTGGAAATCTTTTAAACAAACTATTATAGCCAGATCCACGATGGAATCTAAGTTTATTGCATTAGACAAATGTGTTGAAAAAGTTGAATGGCTACACCAACTTTTAGAAGATATTCTGAAATGGGAAAGTCTCATGCCAACAATATGCATAGATTGTGATAGTCAATCTGCAATTGGAATGGCAGAGAGTAACATGTATAATGGTAAGTCTAGACATATTTATCGTAGACATAATACCATTAGGCAACTGTTCTCAATAGGGATTATCGTTGTTGATTATGTAAAATCAAAGGATAACATTACGGATCCGCTAACCAAAAGGTTAAATCGAGAGCAAGTTGATAAATCATCAAGAGAAATGGAACTTAAACCCGTAAGAGTATAATAAATTAATACGAAGGAAAACCCAACCTAGCTGACTGGAGATCCCAAGACCTAGGTTCAATAGGACAACCTAATTGTAAAGATGTGGAAAGATCGTTGTGGGGGATAAATCAGTGAAGATTAAAAATAAGGCTAAACTATGCTTTTAATGATACATTTGTGTAAGGTATCACCTATGTGGGAGTGAAGTAGGGCCGCTTCAATGGACAAGGTATTAAACTCAATTCTCTAAAACTCTCACAAAATCAGGCAGATGTTTAGGGTCAAAATGAACATAACAATGAGAACTGAATTATGTCAAGAAAGCTTCCTGTGTAGAGTGTATCATATTTACTCAAGTAATTGAATAGTTCAATGACATCATATCAACTGGACAATGGATAAATTAAATATACTTTCATAAGGGAAGGTTCAAAGGGCAACACCTACATATCCTGTGTAGGTTTCGATCATCAAACTTTATCACATAGTAAGGCTTTGTTCGTCTTACTTTTTCGCCCAATTTTTATTCATGTGGGGGATTGTTGGAAAAATTATAATTATGAGCCATTTTGAGAGGGTAATTCGGGTGGGTCTCATAACTCGGATTTGGAAGAAAGACCTTGATATATGTTTCTTGACATGAGAACTATGAATTAATGTATTCATAAGCTCAAAATGGAGAATACGTGAATAAAAATTGAAGCTCAAAGTAAGCTCCTTACTAATGAGATATAAAGAGGAAATAGTGATAGTGGGAGTTGTCCCATATTACTAAAAATGTAAAGTTAGATTTGTATTTATATAGTAAGATACATTCTTACATGGGTAAGAAAGTAGCATGGAAGAATCTCTCTCGCGCGCTCAGGAGCAGGGAGGGGGTGTAAATCCTTGGTCCGGGATAAGCCAATATATGGTTGCGCGACCTGAGTACATGAATATCGGGCCAAAATCTCGTGGTTCAGACCAAACCCAATTTTTACATTTTTTTTTCTTTCTAGAAATTAAAGCAACACTCCTGTGTTGATCTACACGGCCAATGGTCTAGCACACCCGTGTGGATTCTACATGATCTTGTGGATTTTACACTCCCGTATCGTTTCATACGGCCAGATTTTTGATACGCCCGTATCGTTATGCTACAGTTTGTGCATGGCTAATCCACACTCTAGCATGGATTCTACACACTCATGTGGATTGTGTTCTATATTAGTTTTTTGAGCTTCTTGTCTTTTAGAATTTCATTTTCTGATATTTTAAAAATTAAATTCACCATTATTTGAGAGTTACAAAGGAATTATTAGCAGCTTTCAAAGAGATTAATCACAATTAATCTCATGTCTTCTTCATTGAGTATAAATAGGGGTTTTTAGTTTTTGTTGAATAGCTTTTAGTTGGATTTTTTTTGCTCTTGTTGAGAAATCTTCTTCTTCCATTTTCTTCTTCTAAAAGTGATAGAGAGTGTGACAAATACTCAGTTCGCTGTAAGTAGGTGCTGTGTATTCAATAACTATTTGATATATATTGTATCTTGGGAGACAGACGCCAGTTATCCGAAGCACCAGTGGTAGGAGCCGAATTTGTCTTAAGGACACTGTATGGAACACAGATCTCAGATTTGTTCTTCATTTTTCTTTTCTTTTTATTTGAATATTGAATTAACAATTCTCCTAATGTTCTCCTAACGGCAGCCACTATTAAGCAGCCTCCCTTACCACTCGCCAACACTCTATAGCCTCTCCTTGTCGCTAGTTGCTTGCCTTTTCAATCTCTAAGGGAGGAGCCATTCATCCTTTTCCCATCGCCAGCGGCCTCTATTTTCCAGCAGCTCGGCAGTCTCCATCTCTAGCACATGTTTGTCACTTTCCTACTACTATTACTTTTTTTCCTTTTTTGTAAAAAATAAAACCTAATTTTTGCAATCTTAGCTATCTGATCTTTTTATTTGTTTAAATTTGGAATATTTTCCTATTATTGTTAGAAATTTGGAATTGTAATGAGTTCAAAATTTGGACTAAGATTTGTTAATTTGTCAATTGGAATTGCTATTATTTCCTAGTACAGAAAGTTGAAGCGAGAATTTATCAATTTGGAATTCAAGTTATTGTTTATTTGAATACTTTGGACTTAAAATTATGGTTTGTGGATATTTGTAGGGTTAATAATATAAATGTTATATTACAAATTAGTACTAAATCTTTTAATTATTATAAATTGGTATAAAAAATTTAAAAATGTTGCAATATAATACCTAATATCTAAAGTCAGTTTCCGGTACCACGAAGATGATATGGAAGCCGAAATGTACAGTCATTGCGCCATGTCACTATAAGTTTGCACATCATCCATTTTTGCCATATCACTCACGATGTTGTTTTGATTGGTTAAAGAGAAAAAAAAAATCCCCTAATTCATCTCCTTGAAATCCTTCTTATACCTTCTTCAACATTCATTTCCTCTCCATTAAAGTGTCTAAATTTTTCATCAACAATAACTCCAAATCCTTGCCCCTCTCCAAACTCTAACTCAACTGTTAAAGAAACCCAACAAGGAGAGCACCCTATAGAAGTTGTTGGTCAGGAACGCGATTATTTTAACAAAAACAGAAAACCAGTAGAAGAAAGGAACATGAAGAAAGACAAAAAGGAAGGCAAGCAAAAATTAGTGGTTCAAAAAGAAAAACTAAAAAGAAATTTCCAATATATTGATTAATGGAAATTAATAAGCGTGATTATAACCATCATTAGAGATTGGCCAACTGGTGAAATCCTTTCTCATCAAAGGCCATGTTAATGGATTTTTAGGGAGGTAAAACAATTAAATAACAAAGAACAATATAATTTTTACAGGAAGTTTGTGGAGTCTAGGATCAATGAGGTCAAATTGGGGAATAACTTCACTATAACGATGTATGGGCCAACTCTTTATGGAAAGAGTCGCACCATGTTTGGTAGAAGAAGAATTAGGGATTTGAAGGGGACCAATTAGATAATTTTTTTCTCTTTTAATAATCAAAATGATGTCATTTGAAACAGTGATGTAGCAAAAATTGATGATGTGGAAGCTTCAGGTGACATGGCATGCTGACCATATATTTTGATTTCCACATCATTTTTATGGTGTAGAAAACTATATTTAGGTACCATATTACAATATTTTTAAAATTTTTTATATCAGTTTGTAATAATTAAAAAGTTTGGTACCAATCTGATACCAATTTTTGATATCAGTTTGTAACGAGTAAAAAGTTTGGTACCGATTTGTAACAAAATGACAAATTTTGGTATCATTTATATTATCAACCCAATATTTGTATGTATTTTAGACTTGAAATTAATGTTTTTTTGGGTAAATCATTTCCAAAATTTGTCACAAAATGATACCAAATCTTTTAATTGTTGCAGATTAGTACCAAAAATTTTAGAATCATTGTAATGTGGTACTTGAGATCACTTTCCGGTACCAAAATGTACATGTGGTATACCATATCACAAGAGCTCCTAAATTAGCGTTTCTACCAATAAAAAAAAAATCTAGAAACCACTATAGGTATTTTATATGAATTTTGATATCAATTTATAACAATTAAAAAGTTTGGTACCATTTTGTAATAAAGTGCAAGTTCAGGTAACATTTGATTAACCCTAATGTCTTTGTTTGTTGTTTGTATGGATTATTAGACTTAAAAATAATTTCTGCTGTGTCTTTGTTTATATGGGTTCATGTGTGGATTTTATTGAATGATTATTGTCTGTTCATATTCTCAAATTGTAGCTGACAATTTTTTTAGCTTTTAAAATTGATATTATTGTGTTTAAACGAGCATTTAAAGGGAATTGTGTAGTATTTGGTTATTGGCAAATTGATTAGGAACAGGTCTGGATGATATAATTCTGGAACGAGTAGCACTTTTTGCGGGTCCCTACCTGTTGTCATCCCTATTTGTGGAGGGTTTTACGGTCTTTTGCTAATATACCGAGTTACCAATCGGTAATCAGTTGTATTGAGTTATGGAGATCGATTTGGGAAAAATGGCGTTTGGGTTGGATTTCCATCCCCATGATCAGTTGGTGGCTGCTGCCCTCATCACTGGCGACCTTCATCTGTTAGTATCCCTTTTCTTTTATATATATATATATATATATATATATATATTTGTGTAAAAAAAATATCATTTTTTTCTTATTCTTCTTTCAGCTACCGATATAGCGCTGCTGCTGCTGCCTCATTGCAAAGGTACACCACTAATTCAACTATAACTTATGTTTTTCTTGATCTCTTTCTCTTATTAAAATATGCATTGTTTGAAATATTTGATAAAGGTTGTTTGAAGTTAAAGCACATAGTGACTCATGTAGAGCTGTTCGGTTCATCAATGGTGGACATGGTATTTCTCTTAGTTAAGCTCTTTAATTTAATTTTTATTTGTTTTAAGCTGTTAAGCTACAAAATATGAACTATTTGTGTCTCTTTCAAGTCCTTTCAAATTATTTTTAATTTTTTTAAAGCAGTTTAAGCACAAACTGCTGTTTGCTGCACTTTCTAAGTGTGTGCATTTGGATTCAGTATTGTTGACTGCTTCGAGTGATCACTCAATTCTAGCAACAGATGTAGAAACTGGATCATCAATTGCTCATGTTGAAAATGCTCATGAGTAAGACCTTGTTTCTTATGTCCTAAATCTTACATTTTGCTCTGTTTTTCTTGTTTTTTAATGTATTATTATTATATCATGCAGGGATGCCATTTATAGTTTAGTCAATCTCACAGAGTCAACTATTGCAACTGGGGATGATCAAGGATGCATTAAGGTTGCTACTTTGTATTTCTCTTCACTTTCTTTTGTTTTTGAAATTCCTTCTTCCTTTAAGTGCAAACACTTATCTGTGAGCATCCTTAATTTCCTTGCTACATTTTCCTCCCTTCATTTAGGTCTGGGATACCAGGCAACATTCTTGTTGCAATTCCTTTAATCCCCATGAAGAATATGTTTCAGATATGACTTTTTCATCCGATTCTATGAAACTCCTAGCAACAAGGTATTCAATACTGCAACCAGTTTTTTGTGTGCTTTAATTGTATACTTGTATTCAAAAATTTGATCATTGTAAGAACATATGCTCTTTTGAGAGTCCTTTTTTATCTCTTCATATATCAGATTGATTTAAATTGTTTTAGGAGCCTTATCTGATGTTGCTATAGGATGTTAGAAGCATCTAATTGGATATTGCAATTTCCCTCTTCCATTTCTCCCTATTGTAATTTGAGGTGAAACTCCTCATTTTTTTTTCTTGCATTTTAGTGGAGATGGAACACTTTCAGTTTGCAATCTTCGGAGTAATAAAGTAAGGTGTTTTTTAGTGATTAAATAGTATATGTAAGGGTAAAATTGATTGAATTTTGCAATGAGACTAAATTGCTCATGTTTATGACAGGTCCAAACTCGTTCTGAATTCTCTGAAGAAGAGCTATCATCTGTTGTTATTATGAAGGTATTGTTTGTTTCTCCTAGCATACGTAAAGATTTTGCTGTTCTTTTATATTTGCTTTTAAATTGCACACATGGAAGCAGTTTTGTGATGGGACAGTCTAGTAAAGGGCTAACAGACACCCCTAGTCCAAATTAGTAATTTACTTTCGGATGCTTGAAATAATGCTTAAGTTGACTGTTCGTGTGTTTTCTTCTGCTACTTATTTTAACTTTTGACTGCTTATTTGTATTTCTAGTGAAGGAAGGGAAATGGTCAAAAAATATTTTCCAGTGATCTAGTTGTGATACTTCTTGTATTCTAACCTGTGAATTCTTGTGGCAGAATGGTCGGAAGGTTATTTGCGGATCACAAAATGGAACACTGTTATTGTATTCATGGGGTTTTTTCAAGGATTGCAGGTATTCTTACTCAACAAGTATGAATCTTCAAAAGCTGAGGACATTTGTAAATAGTTTATTTCCATGAATATGTAAATTTCAGTTGATATCTTTTTCTTTCCCATAAATGTATATTTGTTGGTGCATGTGCATATAGATGTCTTGGCTTCTTGCTTCTTTCTTCATGAAAATCTTGAATGTTATTTTTATTTCCAGTGATCGCTTTATTGGTCTATCTCCTAACCCTGTTAATGCATTGTTGAAGGTAATTAGGTAAATTTCGTATGCATTTTTGGCTTTGTTTGGCTTTTTAACAATTTATGATTCATTTATAGTCTCTTTTGTTTTAGCTTGATGAAGATAGAGTCATAACTGGATCTGAGAATGGACTCATCAAGTAAGATTATGCAGACATAACAGCATTCTTCTTTCAAATTAGATTACTCTGTCTTCTTAAATTATTTTTCCTGACCTGATTTTTTCTTTTTTTTGGAATGTGTTAGTCTAGTAGGCATATTACCCAACAGAATCATCCAACCTCTTGCTGAGCATTCAGAGTACCCTATTGAGGGCCTCGGTACTATATAACTCTTTCCTTCTAGAAAATTAATATCAGATGCATTTGCTGGTAACATAATTGCTGAAAATTTGAATTAGGTTTTGATTATTCACTGTCTTTTATATTGTGCATCAGTCAATGCTGGATAGGTATTTTTTTCTGCTTAGCAATGTTTGTACGATCTAATGTCTATTGATGTGTCATCAACTGCCAGTGCTATTTTCACCAAAAATCCCTGTTCTTTTGTGTTTTATCCTCTATTTATTTCCTTCTAAAGATGGACTTATGTTTCTTGATTATTAAACAAGCTTGTTTAAGGTGGGTTTTTTTCTTTTGGTCTGGTAGCTTTTTCTCATGACAGAAAGTTTCTTGGTAGTATATCACATGACCAAGTTTTGAAGGTACATGAGAACCCCTCTCTGTATCTCTTAAATACTCTTGCTTCTAAATCCATAAACACCTCTTCAAGCTGCTTTTTTTTTTTTTTTTTTTTTTTCTGAAATGTCTTGATTCAACCCATATGTTTTATTCATTCAGATTTGGGATTTAGATGATTTACTACAAATTTCTGGAGATGCTCAGAATGATCAGGATGTTGGAACTGAGAGTGATAATGATGAGATGGATGTTGATATTAATCCTCCAAAGTCTCAAAAAGGTGCGCTGGATTCACCCTTATTTTTGGAGGAGAAGAGAACTATGCTGTGGCTTCTTTTTGATCTTATGATGAATCCTAGTTCCTGAATCTTTAAACAATGGTTTAGATAATTGATTCGTAAATGTCCCATAACAATGTCATTTTTACTTGCTTCCAACATCAATGCTATTATTAAAACTTCAACCCCTTTGATTTGACAATTATCATATAATTGATTGCTGAAAAGGATCAGTTAAACATAATTATTTCCTGAAAAATATCTTTTGAGTTCTGTAAACCAAAGATGAATGGCAGAATGCTAAGAGTATGGGCGATATTTTGCCTGTTAGTTAATTAGCACTTCATGAGGTTCTTTTTCAGAATGGGATGTAAGAAGCTACCTCTCTTAGTCAGTTATGCTGGAATTAGGAGCAATATGTCTATTAATTATGGATATTACAGAAGTCACATCTAACTTTGAAAAATGAATTCTGTTCTGACTTCTCAAGGAGGTTGAAATTTGAGATGGTTCTATTTAGGTGGGCAAGGTTGAGGGAAGCCTGATCCTCTTGTGATCCCCAAATATGAACTGTTAGCATCCATCTGTCTCGTGTTGATAACTTGATATTATAACGTTAATAAATATGATCTAGTTGTTGAAATGATTTAGTTCTTTGCTGCATTTAGTTTAGATGTTACTAATCTTTGCAGGGAGCAAGAGAAAAAATGAGCAAAGTAATAGCAGCACAAGTAACTTTTTTGCCGACTTGTAGGGGAGCAGCAGAATTACTCCTGTGCAGTTCTAGCATGCTTCTCTACATTATCTGCCAGCGTGACATCGATAGGTGCTTCATAGGAGACCTGAAAGAACTAACATGGTATGGCCCAGAGATGGGGCAAGGAATACCATTTGATCACTTGGCAGATATTTTAGCTTGTTAGATTGAGGTTTGTTATTATGTTTATTATTGTTCCTTCGGAGAGGATTGGGAAATACACTTTTTTTTCCACATTTTCTTTGCTCTGGGAAATATCTTTGGCTTGAATTATATTTTCAAGTGTTGATAATAGTTTTAATGCAATTCTATACGACATTGATGCAATATTCAACTTCCTCTTATATATGTTTATTGCTCTATACGAGACATTGATGTAAGCTTTTTCCTTGCACTATTTTGTCAAATACATGATAGTTGCAATTTCATGTGTCCCGTTTAGGGAAAAAAAGGTTTGACTTCTTTTGTGGAGATATTGAAAAGGTTCAGTATCTGCATGTCTTGCCCATGATAATTTGTTATATATAAATATAATTGCATTTGTTGATTAGGTAGTTTGAGGAAAAGAAATTCACAAGATCTAAAGTGTAAAAATGCAACACAATGGTACTTGTTTGTTTGTACCTGGTGATTGAGTCGCAAGTTTATAATCTCAATAACAAAAGAAATTGTCAAGTGAGATCTTCAATTTTCTTCATTCATTTGGGTATTGGAATTATGCTCTCTCAAATTCTCTTTGGATAATGCTCCACCAGTGTTGAGATTGACATGAATGACAGTTGAATTTTCTATGGATACCATACCCTCAACATAATGAGAAAACAGCAATGTGAATACCCATTTTGTCAAAACCGTTAATATTTTACAGGATAAAGTAAATAAAAGTATCCTGTGGTTTGAAGGGCAAATTTAAATACCTTGAGCCTTTTTTTTTTTTAAGTCTAATAAGTATACTTAATTTTTTAGTATTTATTTTATAAATTTGGCTCTCAAAATTCTTAATTTTTAATTGGTCTTTAAAACTCATCAGAGATTGATATTCATAGATATTAATTTCTGACTCTATTTGACAGAAAAAAAAAAAAAGAAGGTACACCATAAATATTTGACATAAAAATATCTTCGATTTTAACAATTCAGTGACTTGAATTCGTACCAATAGATCAATTAACTCAAAATATTTAGTTAAGGGAAAAAGGATTCTATGCTATATATGCCGAGAAGAAAGCTTTAGAAGAAAGCTTGACTCATGCTTAAGTTAAGCTATATGTGCCGAGAGAAATGCCAACAATTGGTAACAATTAGCAAAGATTATGCAAAGATAGGGCCACCAACTGGCTTCCAAGCAGAGTAAGAGCAAGAGCAGGTGAGCTTTCAATATCTAAATTCAACGGTTGTAACGAAAATATGGCATCAATTTGAAGCCTGTGAGCTTCCAAGTAGATGAACTGTCAATCCCCATTTATATAGTAATATTAATTATTCCAATCAAACTATTATTTATTACCATAATGACAATCCAACAATCTATCTACCAAACCCTATAAGGTTTTAAAAAACTATTTGGACGTTTCAACATAAATGCTAATGAAATCAAGAAAATGACACATTTCTTGAATGATATAATTAAGAGAAAATCTTCAAAAATAACATGAATTTTTATTATTGTATTAAAATTAAATTGTATTTTCTATTTTCTCGTTTAAATACATAAATTTTTAAAATTTTATCAATTTATAAATTTCGGCGAAACTCTGTTGATATAGTATAAAATTCTAACAAGATTAAAAATGTTGTGTTTACTACGAAACTGACTAAAAAACTGAGTTATCTTAAAAACTTTAAAACGTTATCGTTTTAATTTTTTCTAAAATTGTAAAATCTAAATCTCTCTGGCAAAACACTGTTGACAGTAAAATTTTTATTTCTCTTTGGTTTGCTGACCAGACAACTCTCAATCACGGTGCTATATGTATTATTTTTCAAATTTAAAGAAAGATTTAGGTTTTAAAATTTTTTTAAAAATAAAACTGATTACGTTTTAAAATTTCTAAGATAATTCAACTTAAGGCGTTACTCATAGTTTTTTTTTATCTTGTCGAAATTTTATATTATGTCAGCAGAATTTTGTCGCAATTTATAAATTGATAAAATTTTAAAATTGTGTATTTAAATGAGAAAATAGAAATTACATTTTAATTTTGATGCAAATTTAAAAGTTCATATTATTTTTTGTAATTATCTCTATAATTAATTGAAATTTTTTTTAAATAGATTAAGTCCACTACGTCATTGCATAAAAATATGTATGTAAATTCTAGAGAAATTTTTAGATAAACTATGTCTACTTATGTCATCTATAAATTAATTCAATCATTTATTGATATGTATACATATTGTATTCACATTAATCAATGAGAATAAATCAATTAAATACATATCAATAAATGATTGAATTAAATTATAAATAATATGATAGACATAATTTATCTAAAAAATTTTCATAAATTTTATTCACTTCATATAAACAAAATAATTAAATATGTTTCGTTGTATAATTATATTAGTACATATTAAATCAACCAAAGAATTTCTCTAATTAATGTTCATAATTTGGAAAAAAAAAAAAATTCTTTATATATGGCCTTGGAGTTGGGCATGATTGTTGAGATTCATAGGGCTTTAGGAAAATGACCTTCCGCGTGACAATAAATGTGAAAGGACAAAGCAAACAGCCAAAATGAGATTCCCAATAGGAAAAAGCAAAAGGAAATTACACAAAAAGTGCACTCATCTTCACTCGCTTCAAAACTAATTTCCCCTACTTATAATATCATTATTCTTTTTTCCTGTTTAGATACTACTGTTAATATGCAATCCATCCGTTTGTCCAACAAAAAATATATATATTTTTATATGGGGGAAAAAAATGGATAGAAAAGCTCAAATTTGGATGTTTAAGTAGAAAAATAAATGAAAAAGAGGTCGATGAATTGTATTATTACTTGTTAGCTAATTCAACGGTTGTGTATGTATAAAATCATTATAATCTATTGTAAAAGGATGAGATGAAACTATTCCCATAATATGACGTTTTGAATTTAAATTTTATGTATATATTTTATAGCATTTTTAAAATTTGAGATAAGACTAAAAAATAATTATTATGTAATATATGGGCTATGAAGGGTGCAAAAGAGGCAACGATCCTAACAGCTAAACTAATTAATTGCAGCGTCACCATATACTTAAAAGTTTCATATATAAGATTTTCTTTTAATTAATTAATTTTTGAGATAATGCATGTGGGCTGTGGGACTGCATTTACGTTAAAAATTTGGACTAAATTGCAATATTTTGGTTTTAAAGAATCTTGTATTCGAAATCATATCTGGAGTCAAAAAGGTAATGCTAATGGATAAGCATGTAATTATTATAATTTAAATTTTTGTGTTGATTATTATCTAAAAAAATAATATAAAACTCTAATTTTTAAAATTTTTTAAGGTAAATTAGTTGTCATGCTTTATTTTTTTTTTTCCTTTTTAAATTATATATTGTTTGTAAATGCTCCATGACCACATTTAAAAGTGTTAGTCATTTGGATTTGTTTGGTTTGTGGGAAAATGTTGGTAAGAAATGTGATTTTAATTCATGCATATAATTTATTGCCGTATTATGTCATTATTTTTTATGTACAAGCCAGAACCATTACATTTATTGTTTTATATGAATTAATTTTATCGATAGTCATTCAATTTTATTTTTATTCTAGTAAAATTATAATTTTTTTTCTAAAAAAGTTAATAAACTATATTTTTATTTAATTAAAGTTATTTATAGCCAGTTTTATATGACATATTAGTTGCCACATTAGATTTTAAGTAACATATCAGATATCACATTATATTTTCAGCGACATATCAATTGTCATATCAGTTTTTTTGGTATCACATTTGAAAACTGGTTAGAAGTAATTTTAGTGAAATAAAAATATAGTTAAACGACTTTTTTAGGATGTAAAAAGTTTTCTAATTTTACTTTAGGGCAAAGTAAAAATTTTAATAAGAGTAAGATTTAGTGATTATTGATGAAATTAATCTATTCTTCAATTTTCTAATTAGCTTTAAAGAGTTTTCTTGAGGAGAAAAATGTATGAGTTTAACGTCAATATATTGAAGAAAAATTTGAGAAAGAAAATGCAGAACACCTTTTCATTTTCTGTAATGATGTTTTCTATAGATTAATAATCTCACATTTTTCTCAGCAACCAAACAATAATTATAATGCAGTAACAAAAAAAAAAAAAAGTAAACAGGTATTGGATAGTGTACAAATAGAGATAACCTCACATTTTTTATGATAAAAAAAAAAAGTTTAGAACAGATATTTGGTAATATATATATATATATATATATAATTTTTAAATAAATTTAAAATGGATATGAATACTTTATAAGCCGATTCAGAAATAAGTAGAACATTTTAAAAGGAAAAGTTTAATTCCATGTCATTTCACATAATTTTGATATGCTACAATAATACGATTAATTAAAATAATACTATTATTGGATTTGAATTCAACCTCTTAATTGTGATTGCCATATTATGGATTTGAATTCATTAAAATGTATGAACATATGAGCCATTTTATGATTTGAATTCATTACTTGTAATTGATATCAACATTTTATGCCATACTATGGATTTGAATTCATTAAAATGTTCATGTCATATTATGGATTACAAGTAATGAATTCAAATCCATATCCGTCGTTCGAATTATTCTCTCAAAATAGTTCATAATTACATTTTTTTAATAAGTATATCTGTTTTAATCTGACCGAAATTTTATGTCATATCATCAGAATTTTATAAAAATTAACAAATTGATAAAATTTTAAAAGTTTATGTATTTAAATAAAAAATAAAAAATATAATTTTATTTTATTTTTAGCAATTATTTTTTATTTAGTAATATAGTAACGATCTATTTAAGACAAAACATTAAACAGATTGAATACATATTGAAAGAAAATCAACAAAAATATTAATTGCATTTACAAACCATATGCCTGCTCTAATTCTAACTATGGCCCACCTAACAGAACAACAAAAGGACTTGACCAGTTGACCCTACCATGTATGGCCCACAATTCCCGCGTAAAATAAAGTGAAATTAGAAAAAGAAAGTAACAATATAATGCAGAGATTTAAACAATAATAAATAAAAATCCATCCGAGAAAAACAAAGAAATGATGAAATTGGTTTTGTGTAGACAATAGCACAAATTTCGGCCGTGAAGAGAGGCTTTACTCCTTCCTTTTGAGTACAAAAATGGGAAATGTTTGTCTTACTTTCACTTCTCATTCCTCATCATCTATCTTATTACTATTCTAATTATTTAAATCTTTCTTACATAATTTTCGGAATTCATTTTTAAACTCATAACTTAATTTAATAATAATAATAAGAAGAAGTCTATCTAATTTCTCCATTTTTTAGATTGCTCCATTGATCATTTTTTGTCTAATTTATCTGCTGAATGTTGTTTTTACATCATATTGTCATCTCAAAATTTTGAAAAATAGTATATCATACCACAATTTACTAATGTAGCGGCTTGAATATAAATTAACAAAAATTACTATAATATCATCAAATTATGGTGCGATATGTCGTTTTTCAAAATTTAGATGTAGTAAATATATAGTCAAAAAAATAAGGAAATTTTACAAAAATGAAAAAAAACGGATAAACATTTACAAAAATGTTGCTTCTTAAAGTTTTTTTCGAAAATACTGCTTATGCAAAATTTTTTTCAAAACTATAGAAAATGAAGATTTACCGCAAAATTAATGAAAATTGAAATTATAAAAATTTTATCAAAGATCTACTTAAAGTTTATTTAAGTTATATATAGAATTTACCCAATATTTACTAGAAAAAATATTTACAAAAAAATTAATAAAAGTTGAAATTACACAAGATTTACTTAATATTTACCAAGGTTTACCAAAATATTATCCAAAATTTACTACAAAATTAATAAAAATTGAATTTACAAAAGATTTATTAAAAATTTACTCAATGTTTACTTAAGTTATATAAAATATTTACAAAAAAATTAATAAAAGTTGAAGTTGTACAAACCCAAGTTATACTTAATGTTTACAAGAAAATTAATAAAAGTTGAAGTTACATAAAATTTATTCAAAATTTACCAAGATTTACTTAAAATTTAAAAAAAATTAATGAAAATTAAAGTTACAAAAGATTTATTCAAAACTTATCCAAAGGTTTACTCGAAATTTACTTAAGATTTATCACAAAATTAATAAAAGTTGAAATTACATAAAGTTTACCCGATATTTATCATAAAATTAAGGAAAATTGAAGTTACAAAATGTCTATTAAAGATTTATTTAAAATTTATTCAAGTTATATACCAAATTTACCCCAATGTTTAAAAGAAAATTTATCAAAGTTAAAGTTACATAAGGTTTACCTAAAATTTATCTAATATTTACCCAATATTTATTCAAGATTTACCCAATATTAAGTCTATCTCAAAACTAAAAATTACTAAAGATCTATCTAAGGTTTACCAAAGTAAATAATCTTAATTAAGTTAATTAAATATAAATTTACATATTTTTTTGGTAATTAAAATTTGTCCAAAATTTACTTTGGTAATTAAGTTAATTAAATTCAAATTTACATTTTTTTTTTGCTAATTAAGTTAATTAAATAATGATTAAAAATAAATAAATACATATATAAAGACAAAATGGTGGCTATGAAAATTAATAAATTTCTTAATCCATGTTTAAAATATGAAAAATAACCATTTTATGTCTTAATTAAATGAAAAATATACTAAGAAAACAGTAAAAATAAAAATACAAAAACTAGAAATGAAAACAAAAAAATTTTATAGATAAAATTGAAAAATCCTTTCAAATGTTAGTGTTATGTGTAAATTTCTCAAAAAATAATATTCATGAGATAAATATGACAAAAAAAAATTCAATTAAAAGGACAATATAAGAAAAATGGACAAATTGGAAGGAATATATATAGTTTATATCTAATAATAACAATAATAATTTTTTTAATTATATGATTTCGTGCAAAGTCAAATCATGATATTTAAAATTAAACATTTGACCAAAAAAAATTTAAAATTAAAACTATAAATTTGCACTACCAATGAAAAAAATTCTTATTAAAAATTTATTTATTCACTCAAAAGCAAATCATATAACCAAACTAAAATATTTACTATACTTCAAGTTCATATTTTGTTAACATAGAAAATACAACAAATTGAGAGATTTGATCTATTGTAAATCAGTCGCCATTTACATTAGCGACGGATTAGCATAATTAAAAAAATTAAATATTCCGTCGCTAAATGACTTTTAAAAAAAAAAACCATATTGTCATAATGATAAAAAGATGAAATATATATAATAATTTAAATAAAGCAAATTATTTAGAAGAACATGAAAAAGCATATTTTTAGAAAATTAATTATATTCTTGATGAACCGATATAGTTGAATCAGTTGATATGATCCCTTGCTTTAATTATTGGTTGTTATCTAACATCTTTATATTTTTAAGTATACTAAAAACAAAAGGGATTGAACAAAAGTTAATTACAAGATTATTTAGAGCTTCTAATAATATGATTTAGGACACAAATATTCCACAAATTTCACACATTCTTTACAAAAGCCTAACAAACCTACAAATTTATAAAAACTATAATTAGAAAAATTAACAAATTAAAAAAAAAAGAAAAAAAAAACTAAACTCACTAGTCCATTAATTTTTCACCACATAACATTATATATTATATTAAACAACTATACTAAATAACATTATATGGAGAAAAAAAGGACAAAGTTGAAACAGGGTGGCATCTTTTTTTTCTATCTCAATGCCTCAAATCCTTTCTCTTTCCTCACGCCATTCTTGAACCCACCTGTACAATCACATGATTACCAATTCAATCAAGTCCTACAATCATTTTTCTTCCAGAAAAATCAAATAATAATACAAAATTTAAATTTTTTATAAATAATTTTCAATACTAAACAAATTTTTTGGGAACCCATGTTCCTAAGAACAATAAAATTAAATGCTTGAAAGCTGCAAGGCAAAATGTTGCGGGGAAGAAGTAATTTTCTTAGGAAAGAGACGATTTAAGAAAACAAAGAAACAAAAAAAAGGAAACAGACTCTGTAATCAGTTTCTGAAACATGGAAAGTCATTGAATGTTACTGCAACTTGTCAGGTTTTATGTTAGAAGACGTTAAAAATCTAAAGCTGTTTCCCTAATTCTAAAATAAACCCATAACAGAAATCTATGTGCCAACTCAAACTGCTAATAACTCTGCATATATAATATACAGAAATGAAAAACAAATGCCTAAAACAATAACCCAAAATTAAAGCTAACTAATTTGATCTGAAATAAAGAAAAAAAAAACCAAAAATAAAGAAAACCCATTTGCCAAATAGAGATTTTTAGTAGAAAGATACTAAGATTTTTGTATAGAATTAATTGTGAGTTAATTACAAAAGCTCAAACTCTAATTAATATTGAGTAAAATAAATAAATAAATAAAAATGGAAAACCCACCAAAAAATTTCTTTTGTGAATGAAAGATTTTTGGGTAAATGATATAAGATGAAAAAGAAAAAAAATTTATATAAAAATGGAATTACCTTGAGATTTGCAGTCGGGTGGTTCTTCAAAAAGAGATAAAGAAAGTTGCTTATGAGCAACACCAATGTCAAAAAGAATAAGACCTGAAGTTGGATCGTCAACAATGATATCTTTAACAGGCAACCAAAGAAAGAGTTCTTCTTGAGATAAACCAACGACACCAGACAAACTTCTATAGCTCAGATTAGCTCTCACTACACTATCAAAGAAAACTCTATTTTCATACTTAGTCAAACATGGCCCATCAAGAAAAACCTCAAGATGTCCATTCTCATCAAGACTGAAAGATTTCACTTCTTTAGGTAGAAGACCAGCTGGTAAACCTTTTGAGATGAGAAGGTCATGAATGGAAGAAGATAAAGATATTGATGGGAAAATTAAGATTATAATCACCAACAAACTTAGTTTGTAGAAAAGGATCGTGAGTTTAGCCATATTGGTGTTTTTCTTCTTGTTGTTTGGTTAGAGAGAAAGAGGAGGAGGTTTAATAGATGGTTTTTTGGGATGATGGAAAAGTGGAAAGACTGTTTTAAAAAGGAGGATATGAAGGGGATTTATGTGGGATTACTTAATTGCCATTGGTTGTTGGTGGATGGGCCAAAAAGATTTTTTTTTCCTCTTTTTCGTTAGGTATTTATTTGTTTTGTAATGTATCACCTAATTAAAAATGATCCTTCATAACTAGATTTGTTTGTTTGTTAATTATGAAGTTGTTAATTAAATTTATATACATTTTAATATATATAGAGGCACCTATATTTAAATATTTTAATTTTTTCAAAACAAAAAATTATACAAACACGAAAATGAGTTTTGTTGTTTCAAAATTTTACCAAGCCACAGCGTCTAATGGATGTTTAAAATTGTTGTTAAGTATTTTAAAAATATATTTAAAATTTTTTAATTTAATTGATTGATTTTTTTTGTAAATTATTATTTTTAAATATATTTTTAGAAAAAATATCTATTTACTTATTTTTATCTAAAAACAGTTTTTAAAATTTAAAAAAGTTAAAAATATAAAATTTTTTTCGTAAGGCAAGTTTGTGAAACTCAATGTTAAACACCACCTAAATCAATTATTGCATACCATAAAATAGTTATAATAAGAGTGAGAGGTTATAGATTTAATATGTAACTTTCTATAAATGTATTAGAAATACTTTTAACTATCTAAAATTGTGGTTTAGTTGACAACAGAAACTAAATTTATTAGAAAGAATTTTTAAGTTCGAATCTTTAAAAATATATTCTTGGAGAGCGACCTAGAGATTTAGAGCTTCAACAAGACTAGTCTCATATGTAACGGAATAGGACACCTGTGGCTTGAATAAAACACTTTTAACTAGTGCAAATTTTTTACTGCTGCATAATTAATTTTTGTGATTTAAGTTTAGTGTCATGTTAGTTTTTTTTTTTTGAAAAAAATAAATATTGTGTGAACATTGTACTTGTATGATTTCTTTTAAAAATATATAATATATTTTAATAATTTTTTAAACAAGTAGAGGAGTATAAGATTAATTAAGCTTGGTATAATAATGAAGAAGAGTCATTATATAGGTTCCTTGCTTAATGTTCTCATTTGGATTGTTTAGTAATTAAGATCCATATGCATACCTCCTTAAGCAATGCAGCTTGGAATAATTTTGCATCATTGTCGAGAGCAACATGTAGATAGCTGTACTCTACCCAATAAGATCTTGATTCGATATATACCTTTTTTCTTTTTTTCCTATTTTTTGTTGAAATTTCTATATAATATATATGTTAGTTTTCCTATAGATATGAAAATTTGCACATTTTTTTTCTCTCATAAATAAGACAAGACAAATACTTGAGAAAGATACATAAATTTTGTTATCAGTATTATTTAGTTGGTGAGAATGCAACCCATTAACTCATTAAATTCAGAGAAGACATTAATTTTAACATAGTTTTTTTTGGTAGAAAAATTATTTCAATATAGTTAATTCTTAATTACAGAATTGGGGCGAGTTCGAGTTTCTTAGACAATTATCTATTAATATTGATAAAAATTTAACATATTTATGGTGAATATAAGAAAATATTTATTTTTAGAGAAAATTACCATTTGACTCTTATAATTTGACATAATACACTAGTATCTCTCTAAAGTTTGTAAAATATATGATTTGCCATATATAGTTTGACATAATATACTAGTACCTCCTTAAGGTTTGACAATTATACTATTTAATCCATGAAGTTTTGATATATTTACTAGTACCCTTTGCAAATTTAATTTATTAGACTAATACCCCATAAGTAAAAAAGAATATTTTTTTTTACAAGTGTATTTCAAATCTTAGAGGGTACTAGTACATTATATCAAACTATTTTCTCTAATTTTATTGTGTAACCTACAATCAACTGAATATCTTAATAAAAAAAAAATTATTATCCCATATATATATATATATGAAATAGATAAAAGAAGCATAAATTAATACGAATTTTTTGCAATTTAAATAAAGTATACATGTGAAATAAAAAAAAGTGCTAAAAGATATATGATCAAAACTAATTATCATGGACTCTCTTAGAAATAGTTATATTTAAGAAATATTATTTAGCCAAAAAAAAAAAAGAAAAAGGAATGGCTATGATGAGAAATTGAGAATATCACTGCAAATTGGCTTTTCCATTACTACAAGCAATGTCTGAATAATTTCAGCTAGAAAATAATAATAATAATAATAATAATAATAATAATAATAATAATAATAATAATAATAATAATAATAATAATAATAATAAAAGAGAGAAAAAGAAATGGGAACCCTACCAAATTAATGGAAACAACTCAATACCAATCAATCAACATCTTTATATTTCATATCTATTTACAGAAGTTGAGTTATAACAAAAATCTTCATAAATAACATGAATCTGCTCACCACAATAAATAAATAAAAAGGTTAATAATAAAGGGCAATTAGGAATTTGGGATAAAAAAAAATATAATAGAGCACAAGAAGAATGCAACGGCTGCATATGCAGTAAAAAAGATAGCACTCTTTGAAGATGCGTCCCTGCTTGTTTCCAGTTCCGCAACCGAACATTTTAAAAGGGTTAAAAAGGTAATTTCAGATATTCCCTGTTCAGGTTATTCTCTGCACTTACTGTTCTTTTATTAGGTACTTTCTGATTTTTAGAATTAATAATACAGAAAAAAGAAAATTAACAATTCCATGCCATGCATTTTAAACTATTTGGGCCATGTTTGGTTAATAGCGATAGAATAAAATAGTTGCTCTAAATTTTGGTTTAAATTTTAAATAAATAATAATAATTTTATTAATTTTATAAAATATACATTTCATGCATAATAAATTAAAAAAAAAATAGCTATTTCACTAACTTATGAAATAACGTATTTTACCACCACCACCTCTACTTTCTAAATTTTCTTAACAAATTGTATATTTGTGGAATTTGAATTTCTATAATATATATGAGGCCTTGTCCTTCCATTTTCTATAATGTCATTCATATTCCATACACATTCTATGATGAATTATTTAAGAATAGCTATTCTACTCTTACCTATTCTATTTCTTAGAAAATGCTATTCTATTTTACACCTATTACATTCCATAGAAGTAAGTATTCGGTCGGTTCGATTTTGAATCGAATTGAACCCATGCTAATTCATAAAAATTAAACCGAACCAAATAACATATAAATTCAAACCTAATCAAATCTAAAGATTTCAATTTGGCTACGGTTCTTTTTAATCTGTTTTGTTAATTAATAAATTAAATTTATGGAAATTATAATTATTATTATTATTATTATATTTTATAAAATATTAGAACCAAACACCATAATTTTATTAATTATGATAAAATATAACTAACTATCATAACTTTATCAATCATATATATATATATATATATATATATATATAAGTCATAATTAAATAATATAACTATAAAGTACTACAAATTAAGATAAAATAGCATATATTATGATTAATTGATATAATCATTCATCAACTACCATAATTATCATAAATTAAATTAAATTACCATAATTTTATGAATTATCATAAATTAAAATCAATTATCATGACTTTATAAATTAGTATAAATTAAAATTAATTAGGCTTAATTATCAAAAAATACCTAAACTGTTTGGCTTTTCACAATTTTATCTCGACTTATAAACTTTAATAAAATGATACATATACAAATTATTTTGTTTCAAAAGTAGCAAAAAATTAAAAAAACGCACAAGATTTCATCCAACGTGGAAGCCTGAGTTAACACAGGAAAAAAAAGACACATGAGCATACAATAAACAGTGTATTTTGCACCTTATATATACCAAAAAAATTTTACCCTATCAATTTTCTCTTAGCCCTTTTTCTCATCACAATCTTCATAATTTCTAAGTAACTTTAACCCTAACTTTTTCTAATCCCTAAATAGAAGCATTTGTGGTCCACGCACCATTTCTTCAAAAGTTGGAATATTTTAAAGGTTTCTGGTCATTTGAAGCTGTTGGATTGCATCGTTTGAGTTGCAAGAGTTGTTCCTCACACTGTTGCCATCGTTGTTAGGTAGGTTCTTACTGTCGACTTCTTTATTTAAATGAATTTAATAAGTTAGGGTTCTTATTTCTTGTGAGTTAGGGTTTTTGTCTCTTAGTATTGAAAGTGGTTGGTAAACACAATCCACTTAGTTTTTTCATGATTGTGAAGTAAAGGTTTTTATTTTTTGAACATGCATAATGACTTTTACCATACTACTCCATATTAGGGGGTATTTCGATGAAAATAAAGATTATATTGGTGATATGGCACCAATTGATTATTATGATGAAGACAGGTTTGGATGGTTGACATGTTAGACAATGTGAAGGAAATAGGGTTCTTGAAGATAAAGACAATAGCTTTTAGAAACTCAAGGATCCCTGTAAAACTGGATTTCTTCACATATGACAAAAGAATAATGAGAATGTTGAATTTCATTAACAAAGTATATAGTACTGTGATGGCGTATTGTGAGGCAGAAAGGATAGTTGAATTAATTGCTGATAATGAAACTTGAATAGGTGGGAATTGCTGAGTGTGATGCATCCATTATTAGAGGTGTAGGTATTGAAGTAGGGAACAACAAAGGGAATGAAGAGGAATTGGATTACAATCAAATTGATGAGAGTGAGACAAATGATGACATGGATGAGGCTGATTTTGGTTGTGATGATGAAGAACATATAGAGGCTAGGAGGACTATAAGGATAGTAAAAATCCATAAAGCACATGAAGAGGATAATGGTGCCACCAATGCTTGGAAAAAAAATAGTTAAAGCAAGATTAAGGAAAGCAAAATAGATGGGTGCAAGTGGGCAGAACAAAGATGATGATAATCATAATGAAAACGGGGGTGCAAATGAATATAACAAATCTAGTGATGCTAATAAGAATGTGGGTACAAATGAAAACTTAGGTACAAAGGGTAAAACTAGGGCTGACATAGTTGCTAAGAAGCAAAAAATCTGTTGAATTACACATTTCAGAAGAAAAGAAAGATAAGAGTGGATGCGATTCAGATTACTACTTGTATGAGGATGCAGTTGTGACATATGTCTAGTGAAGAAGGGAACTTAAGTACTATAAGAAAAAGAGGATTAGATGTAAGGTGTATGATCCTAAGTGTAATCATAAGACTTTAAAGCTTGAGGTTGGCTTATAATTTAAAGATGTTAATGAGTGCAAATTAGGTATTCAACAATGGGCTATTATGAATGGGCATAAAATTCGATGAACTATGAGTAGGTGATAATTAAGCTAGAAGCAAAGAGTGTGAAAGATTATCCTTGGAGGCTTTATACTAGCAAAATGCAAGCACAACAGACATGTGTAATCAAAGTGATTGATGTAGTGCACATTTGTTATAGGGTAGTGAGGAACGTACAAGCAAATAGTGAGTGGAGTGCAAAGGAACTTTTAGCGATTTTTAAAAGCAACCCTATAAAACAGATGTTAGAGGACTTGCATATTACATATGACCTGGATGTTATATCAACGTTATGTTACAGAGCCAAATGGAAAGCTCTTAACAAGCTTTGTAGGTCATTTTAATAACATTATAAAAAATTAAGATCATATTGTGCTAAGTTAAGGAAGATGGACAGGGATATGAAGTTCATATTGAAGACTGAAATAGATTCTTTTGGAAATGTTATGTTCCAGAGATTTTATATTGGTTTGATTGCACTTAGATGGGGTTTTATATGTGGTTCCAGAAGGGCATTGGGTTTGATGCTTGTTTTTTGAAGACTGCATTGAGTGGAGCTGTATTAGGAGTTGCTGCAAAGGATGCTAATAATTAAATGTATCCAGTGGCTTAGGTTGTGGTGAAGGAGAATGAGCATACTTGGACCTAGTTCTTTGAGATCCTGTTTGAAGATTTGAATATAGATGATGGTTTTGGCTGGGCCTTCATCAGTGACCAACATAAGGTATCACTTCATTCTCACTATTTCATTCAACTTTTTTCCATTACTTGCTATTAACAGTGACTTAACTGTTGAGTAATGTCTTTTTTCAATATTGTTTGACAAGGATTCATCAATGGCATTTCGAAATTGGCACCTAATGCTGAATATAAAAAATGTGTCAGACATGTATATGCCAATTGGAAAAAGCAATTCAATGGACCAAAGTTCAAGAAAATGTTTTAGGAAATTGTGAAAAGCACGTGTGAAAGTTGATTCCACTCAAAGCTTAAAGCACTTAATGTAACACCCTCCCATATAGCAGACTAACCACCACTATACAAGAGTGTGCTACTCAAACTATGTTATGATAAATCTTTAAAGATGTGTCTGAATTAAAATTTTTCACATATCAACTATTTTGAACTATCTCATCATGCAACATAATAAACTCATGTCATCATGCTCAAATCTGAGAAATTGGAATCATAACATGATTTAAAATCTATACTAGGGCCAAACATGCCCAAATTAAATCTTATTATGCAATCCAAACTTTAAGCAAATTAAAACCACAAAAATTCTTTATTGCATATCCAAAACTACCCTATTATTGGTAACAAATAAAGAATGTAACGTAATAAATGCATGAAGATCAACCCAAAGGTCATAAGGCATCTGCTTTGACAATACTTTAGGCTTTTCATGTATCAACCTCCTTTACAGCTCCAAACCTACATGCAGAAAAGCCACACGCTAAGCTACTAAAAGCTTAATGGTATATATAGATAGTGTAATTCTAACATACATTCATGGCATGATAAGTTCATAGCATTTTACAACATTCATGTGATTAAAATTTCATGTTCTTATATCGCTTATTACATGTTCATAAGGTTATATGTTATGACATACATTACACTTCAACTTATAAGCGTACCTGGTAGTGGAAGCAAACTACAATTTTAACAACCATGAGATATAAATCATGTACATAACTAGGTTAAGCTTTTAGGCTGATGTATATAAATCATAACATCTTTAATTTCATTGCCTAATACTCTATACTTTGACATTTGGATATGGGTCATGAATAGGAGTGCTCCACCCTATTCATAAATTGAGCTAAAGTCAAGTGTGCTCCCTAGAACTTTAGCCAACTTGACACTAATAACTATGCTAGAAATAGGGATCACGTGCGCTCCCTAGGAGCTTCAGCCAACTTGTCTAACAAAGACTATTCTGATAGAATAACTGTGGTACTAAGACCCTGAATAAAATGTCATCTATCCTATAGGTAGTCCTAGTACAAGTAACTGGGCATTTTTATTCTGTTTTGTAATTGTTTATCTGTGTTATGAGATGGTGCATTGAGAAGGGGGGTTGAATTGGTGGCAAATAGAAATTTTTGGCTCAATGGATTTCTTTGAATGTTTTAGCAATGTGCAAATAAAATCTAGAGAGTAAATGAGCAAGAGAAGATTGCACATAAGGATTTATAGAGGTTCAAGTGTTAACAAACCCTAGTCCTCTCCTCAACTGCAATTAGGAGTTCTACTATCTCAACTTGAGATTACAAAAGAGTTTCCTAGCTAACACACAACTAGAGAGTTTTCTTCGCTCACCCACAACTAAGTATTTTCTCAAGGCTCACATAGAACCTAAATCCTTTGTGTTTTAATGGTTCACACAACAACCAATTCCTTTTGTTTTTCATAGGCTCACACAACCCAAATAAGAGTTTTTCTCACTTTGGATCACTCTTACAACCTATACCTAAGTGTTTAAGGTTGACACTTAAACCTTTCTTACAAAATAGATGAGAAATAAAATTGCAAGAGTTTTGGCACACTTAAAATTTTGCTCTTCCATTGCAAGGCCTTTTGGAGGTCTATTTATAATGTTTATCTTCCAATTAACCATTACATATGGTGCCAAAACTATTTCTAACATTCTAGAGATGGATGATTAAAAGTTATCTGACAGAGATAGTTTCCCAATCGATAAGGAAATTCATATATCTGTTGGAGCCTTACACTGATAGCCTTAGATTTTTCATTTTCTTTAACGGCTAGTCTCAGTCGAATTTCCCGATCGGGACTCCTTGTTTCCTAGTTGGGACCTCTTCAAGAATGCAATGGCCAAGGACCTGTGTGTGTTGGTTTCAAATGCTTCCCAATCGGGACAACCTTTCCCAGTCAGCACAAGGTATGTCCCGATCTCTATTCACATCTGGATCTTTGGAAGGCCAAGAGGCTGTCTTTCCCAGTCTAGACATGGATTTCCCCATCTGTACTGAATTCCCGGTCGGGAGATAATGGTCCCGGTCAAGAGTTATGCATCTCTAAGAAATAATTGATTTGTTCAATGGGGAAATCATAACCAAATGTGTTGATACTTTGAACACTATCAACACAACACTAAATGAAGATGTTAGTAACATTTAATTTGATTATCAAGATCAAAATAGAGAGCAATCACCCCAAGATTAACAATCTATTATCTTACATTTTGTTCCATATGCATAAAATATATAGTTGGGTATGAATCACATACCTTATTATATCCCATAGGTTATCCCATGTCCATACAGTTAAATCAATGATATTAACACATTATTTATGCTTATTCAACATAATAAGTTGAGTATGCAAGTATGGCATAGCAAATGGAATAATTTAAAAACATATATTGACTTATTTCTGTAGTCATGGGCATGACTCTTGGGAGTCACGGCCGTGACTGGTGTTTTGGTAGTGAACCTAGTTATGAACTTGGTGGTGAATGCTTCTATTTCATTCTAGGACTTGAGTCACAGGTGTGACTCTATGTTTTCAACATGAAAATCATTTGAACAGAGCATATATTCAATCCAAATTCACATACAAAGTTTCTATGGTGGTCCACGTGCTACCCAACTTAACAACACTTCAATTTAATAAGCTAATACATGCCTCTCAACTATCAAAGTTCATTCTACCATGGTATCATCAATTCCATAATTCAAGGGACATCTAAATCATAACATAATCAAACTATTAACATAAGGCCACACAATCACAAGTTCACATTCTCTTTAACATGCCATTAAAACTCAAAGCCCTATCTCATACCAATCATTAAACTTGTATGTATAGTCATGGATTTCAACTTATGTGTCATAAGTCTTTACATAAATATAGTTTGTCAATTACTTAACTTACTATGGATTCAACAGTTAGCTAAAGTCATAATTCATTATTTTTGACCCATGTCGTAGTTCATGCTGCTTAACATTTGATATTCCCTTTTTTATTACCATTTTCCATTTGTCAAAAATCTCATACTCTACTCTAAACTTGGCATTATAACTCATTCACTTGGTATTGTGTATAATCAACATTGACTAATCACTTAGTTCATTCAATTTACATAGCAAGACATCAGTACATGTAAGCAAACTTAGAATTAACCTGCGTATATGTACAGACCTGATATGGAGCTGTAAAACCGTCCCTAACATGCTCTTTCACGGATCGGTGGCATCACCACCATTACCTTCTTCGCCTAGCACAAATTTAACAACATAATACAATATTAATACATGCCTAAAACAAGGTTCTATGAAGAATAATCTAAACCCCCTAATTTGTGATTTCTAGAACCCTAGGTAGAACCCTTAACTCTTATTATAAACTCTTAATTTGTAAAGGGAGACCCTCAAAAGGTTAAAGCTCATAAATTCTTACCTGAAATGACTGAAATCGGAGTGGGAAAATTGAAGGGTTTCGGCCTCCCCTGAGTTGTCCACTTTGAACTTTCACTACTAAGCTTAAATCCTTGATTTTCTTATTAAATCTTTGTTTAGGCTTGGTGTTTAATGTTTCTAACTCAAAGAATCAAAGGAAAAATGGTGGAGAATTGATTGGGAGTGGTCTCTGGTGTCTGGAGAATAGGGGTTAGGGTTTGGGGTATAATATCCTCTGTAATCTGCTGAAAAACTTGACTTTTATATAGTTATCAGGGGTGTCACGCCCGTGACTCCACTAGTCATGGCCGTGACACTTATCAATGAGTCTAAAATGCCTCACCACGATGGTCATGCCCATGACTTCATGAGTCACGACTGTGACCCTTTCACATATCACTTAATTCATCATTTTTCATATATATCATGCCCTAAAACCCTTGGTCCCTTAAAAGACATTTATGTAAACATATTTTATGCTATTCTAGGCTTTAACAAATGGGTGTTACACTTAAAGATGAATCTGTGGAAGTATATGAGGCTTTCTGTACAAAGAATCCATATGCTTTCTATAAGTCTTTAGTCTCCTTTTTTATTGTTAGTGATACAATTAACAATAACATTTGTGAAACATTCAATAGCTATATTGTGAAGAGTAGGAGAAAACCCATCATTGACATGCTATAAGACATTAGATTGAATTTAATAATTAGGATGGATGAACTGTGAAAGGAATTGACAATTGTAAAGATATGTTGTGCTTTAAAATTAGGAAAAAGTTAGGGAAAATAAAAAAGTTAGTAAAATTTTGATCTTTGAAGCCGCTGTTAGGAGGAAATATGAAATGAGGTTCTTAAAAGGGGGATACATTGTTGACTTTGTTACCAAAGAATGCAGTTGTAAAGCATGGAAACTAATAAGGATTCCATGCTGTCATGCACCGTGTTGTATTCAATATTTGAAAAAGGACACTCTGAAATACATTGACCCTTTTAACTAGCTACAAACATATCGGGTTTGTTAAGAGAATGCATTGACCCCAATCAATAGACCACAAGATTGGCCCATTGTAGATGAACTTGCAATCTTGCCACTAGATTTTGGAAAATAGCTCAATAGGCTTAAAAGGAATAGGAAAAATGACATATATGAGGAGCCAAAACAAGGTGCATGTAAAGGTTATCCAAAACAGGTATAAGGATGGAGTGCACCATTTGTGGGCAATTTGATCATAAGAAAATAACATGTGGGTAGAAAAATGCAGGGGATAATGTTACTCCAAGTGCAAGTGATAGGTGTCAAATCCAACAAAAATAAATCTTATTCTTAATATATATGATTTTGTATATGGTAGTGAATAAGGTCGTGTATACAAGGATTAGTATGATAAATTCACTGAACAGTAATAAAAATGAGGGGTTTGGAATTGTTGATAATTCAAAGAAATAAAAAGACAACAAATTAAAATAATAACTAAAAATCAATGGAGAATACTTTTGGCTAAAGGAAAAAATCAACTTTGATTCATGTAATTGATCATTGATGCAAGAGTCAAGTTCATATATTCATAAATAAATTAGTTATAGCTATTAACAAGCTCTAATAGCTAATCTCTCTTTAGTGTTTCGATAATCAAGACAAGTTCTTTGATTACTTCTCTAATCAATAGATAACCCTAAACAAGCTCTTAGCATTTAATCTACTAATAGCATTAGGAACTAGAGAGACCCAATTCTAATCAACAAACTTATAAGTTCGGTTCATTTAAATTAGATTACACACCTTCATAACATAAGTCAAGAACTTGTCCATAATCAGCTTACATTAGTTGCCACTTATATTAGACCAAAAAAACAATTACAGATATGAAAGATCTAATTAGTTATAGACTATTTTATCAATCAAACAATAGACCTTTTTGTTTAATCAATAAATATAATCATATCAAGAAAGTGTAGAAAATATATAAATATCCAAGATATATGAATAACAAATAAA
This sequence comes from Balakata baccata, assembly GCA_949630135.1. Taxonomy (NCBI): domain Eukaryota; kingdom Viridiplantae; phylum Streptophyta; class Magnoliopsida; order Malpighiales; family Euphorbiaceae; genus Balakata; species Balakata baccata. Next base: position 31,244 of record CATIWF010049957.1, read on the forward strand.
TCAATTAGATCTCACATTTATTGTAGAATCAAAGCTTCATATTCCTTCCACCAGAAAATAGAAATCTAGCCATTCATGGTGGAAAGCACACTGCTGGAAAATATAAAAGAAAACTGAAAAATTTGATCCTTAACCCTAAACTCTATCTAATCTATATATAGGGAGTCTTTCCAAAGAGTAAAAAGAAAAATTCTCGAATAATAAGTCTTATTGTTCCCATTCAGCATCGAAGGCATGATGGATAAATTGGCTTGATACAGTGGTTCATAGAGTCGCGAGCATGATGGTTATCACATCCATGACAGGAGCAAAGGCAAAATGGCTGCTACTAGGCATCACAAGTGCAATAAAAGATAACTCTACAACTCATATGAATTTGGCTCAGAACCTTTCCAATTGGTGGAAAATCATCAATTAACTCTAAAAATATTGCTTTAACTTCCTTTTAGCTCCATTTCTCCAATTAATACCTTATGAGATAAAACATAAGCAAATATATTGAATAAATATGATTAACCAATAAAATAGGAAGCAAATATATATAATAATATGATCATATTATGCACATTGTTAAATTCCCCCACACTATTCTATTGCTTGTCCTTAAGCAAACATCACTCTTTCCAAAAACTCTTGTACAATCTAAGTATTATATACCCAAAGGAAGATAACCATTAAGCGTACAAGTTTTCATAGCACAAAATTTATACTAAACATTCTGTCAATTTGTTCACTTTAATGATATCAAGCATGCTATGACTCTATAGATACATAACTCACCAATTATATCAAGTGTTTAAAAAAGGTTCTTTGCACTCAAATCACAATTATGAAGGAACATTACCATAAGCTTGCAAGAATGTCAAATCTCCACTACTTAGAAATTGAATGCCATGCAAAAATCAAAAGGTCTTTAAATGGGTTGTAATGGGGCTTAGGTAAAGGTAGGAAAAATGACTTTTAGGTGTATGATATTAAAGAATCTTGAAGATAAAAGAAATCTATGCAATACTAATGATGAAGAAAAATAGACAAATTAGAACATATAAATTTTGCAACTACAACAATTTTGCTTTCTTTTTCTTCTTTTTTTTTTCTTTTCCCTTTTCATCACTTCATTCTTGAACCATAAGATACATATTGCAAAATCATCAAGAATTCAATCATATGGAGTCGTTCATTCACTTGGCTCATTATTCATTTATTCAACTTAACATAAATTTCGCAAAGCAAAACTATAACATCAACATAAATACGAGCTAGACTAATTTTTCCAAAGCTTGGAATTCAATATAGAGAAAAATGGGGTTTCAGGGCTCAATTCAGTGTGGTGTGAAAATCAAAGAAAGGGGTATAGGCTCAAATTGGTTCACTAAGTGTCAATGTAAGGATAGGTAATTTAAGGTCTAAAAAGGGTTAAATCCTAGGTGTTGTTCTCATTTTAATGCATGTATTCATAGTTGTAGTCTCAAAATGCATATTAAAGCGAACTCTAGAATGTTACCCTTATATTGGAATCACTTTATAGATTAACAAAAAAATTGAGAACATTTTGATTTTGTTCTATTAGGCTCAAAATCTCACAAGTTGTTTTTCGAATCTTGGCATGGTCTCAATCAAATCCATTCTCAAAAAGACAAAGCATTCAAATCAAAGCATAAAAATTAGCTACTAATTTTCTTAAACACTTTTAAGTTGGTTCGAAAAAGGCATAAAACATTTAATAGCTCAATACTAATTCAAGTAGAGAATTCATGTGTACTTAAAGCAAACAAATTCATGGCAAAGAAAAAAATTTCAGAAAATAAAACGAGGAAGACAAGATATAGTTGTTTTGCAAAACATCCTTTGTAACACTGTCCCATATAGTAGGATTAATTCTACCACATAAGAGATTACTACTGACAATAATCTGTTCATTCTTATCCATCCTGTAAATACATGCTATTTATTGTATCATATCATCACAATCCATTCATTATATTATATCAACTCCATATATAACACCATATCACATATCTGAATAATGAAACTATCCTTATTAAAGGAAATTGTGAATCCAAATCTAAGGCTAAATGTGCCCAAATTATTACATCAATTTGCAAAATCCAATAGATAAGAAAGAATTAACCAAAGTCTTATTAAATATCTCAAACTACCTATGAATGCATGAAAGTATAGCATATTAGAAAATGCATGAGCAACCGACTCTAAACCTAATCTGGCTTTGACAATTGGGCGGTTTCTTTAGTCAACGTGTCCTATAACTTTAAACTTACGTGCATGAAAATCCACATGCTAAACTATTGAAAGTTAGTGGTACACATTATCATAATTATTCTTGCATGCAATTTTATACAGTCATGGCATTCAATTCAATATTATATATTCCATAGTCATGTATTTCATGTATTCATTTCAGTTAGTTCTATAGCAAAGAATAAAAGGAGTGTACCTGGTAAGCGGAAGCTTTATTTCCATTAATATCATAACTATATATCCTTTCATAAACTTACCGTTAACTTTTCATTTATTTGCCGAACTACTTAACACATGGACAAAACTATATACGGGTTGGGAATAGGAGTGCTCCATGAGCTTAAGCCAATCTATTCTCATTTCTTTGATTGTAATTGTGATACTGGTGAAGGGCGCTCCTTGAGCTTAAACCCTTTGACAAAATTAAATAAATATTTTGCTAGCATAAAGAGGTTCAAGGACACTCCTAGAGCTTAAGCCCTTGCCCAAATTATAACATGTATAAAAGTCTAGTGTACCATACATAAACCTAAAATAGCATGCCACTTATCTTAACGCTAGTCCTAGTATGAGTAACAGGCATATTCGTCTTTTCCATTTCCTTTGACTTATATGGCATATGTAATCAATTAACATATATCATGTCTTTTCCATAGTCACATAAATCACCATTTGTCATACCAATGCCAAGCATAAAAGCCTTAATCATACATTTATACATGCCTTGACATGCCAACATCACCTATCATCATAGATTATATCATAGCCTTTAATTACATTATTTTCATGTATATAATTTAACCATGGATCATATTTATCATGTTGACAGTAAAAAGGTATCAAACTTACATGTATATAGTCCAAAAAATCAAAATTAGATAAAATTTGTTTTTTTTCCTAGGTCACTGCATAAGTCGTGCCAATTCAGCACGCCCGCATGTCCACACTGGGCCTGGTGCCTAGCTACACTCCTAGACGAGCTGTATCATGTTGTGGCATGCCTACTGCATGTTGGTGGCCAACACACCTACATGTACAATATACATGGACGTATTGGTTAAAGGTGTCCTACTAAAATTTTCTTTTGGTCCCCCGTTTACATTTTAGACTAACTTTATCGTGTTTTTCGTGTTCTTATCTCCAAAAATATTTCAAGACAAACTTCTAGTATTCTTAATTATTTTTAGACCCAAGATTAATTTAATCATTAACTTTCATGAATACAATATTTCCATAATCGACATCACAAAATTAATAAAATTCATGGTCTCATCACAAGAAAAATCATACAAAAATAGAAGAGGAAAAGCAAACAAAAATGAGTATATGAACATGCCTTAAGTTTTGAAGCCTAAAATCCATCTCTAATGATCAACCTTGTTATGGTGATCATCTCCACCGATAGATTCTTCCCTTAGTGCGGTCCCATAACCATGGATTAAAATCACTATGTGAAAATCCTAAGAAAAAGAACCTATTATGCTCAACCTAAAACTCTTGGAATTTAATTGAGTACAACAAGTAAGAATACTTACTATTATTTGGAGAAAAGAGACATTGGAACCAATTAGAAACACTAATAAAATTATTTCTCTATGTAAAGGTAGGTCTGGAGAATTTGAAGGAGGCAGAGAGGAGAAAAGGCAACATTGTTCGACAAAAGGACTTAGGTTTTTGGGTTCTATATAGATAAGGGGCTATTTATATGTGGTAGAGGAATAATATATGTCGTTTAAATTCTTATACACAGCTAAAACCCCCTACACGCTCATATTCATATAGTCACCAGGCATGTAACTAAAGAGAGGAAACACAACACAAGGTTGTGTCCCCTCAAGTGTATGCATGTCCATCTTGGGTTTTATACTTTCATTTTTTTGTATAATATTATTAAATTCTTTAGTTTTTTTTAATATATTTTAACAACTTCCCCATTAACTCACTAATTTTATAGCTATATCAAATTAGACTCGAATTAAATTATTTTAGATTCCTTGCATGTTTAAAACTCTTGTAAACTCCCAGGCCTAAATCGTGGACCCCCCTTAAGAAAAATTTTGTCTTGAAATTTACATGTTGCATTGTCACTAAATAGCTGTGGGTACTAGGCCTTCATCACATCTTCACTCTCCTATGTAGCCTTTTCTAAAGAATGATTTATCTATAACACTTTGACCAATGGTATGAGCTTGCTCCTAAGTACGACACTTCCTACCATAAAGTACCTCATAAAAGGGCCATCTGAATGCTGGACTGGTAGCTGTTGTTATAAACAAACTCCATCAATGATAGATACCTATCCCAACAATCCTCAAACTCAATGATGGAACCATTTATCATATCCTTAAGAATCTGTATCACCTTCTTTGACTGGCCATCTATCGGAGGGTGGAATGTTGTGTTGGAACTAAGGTTATTGCTTAAAGCTTTCTACAGACTACCTAAAAACTGAGAAGTAAATCTGGGACCCCTGTTTGATATGATGGATAAGGTTACTCTATGGAGTCGAACAATCTCATTGACATACAAATCAGCAAGCCTGCTTTAAGAGTAATCTCTCCTGATAAGCAAGAAATGAGCTGATTTAGTAAGCCTATCCATAATTACTCATACAACATCATACTTCTTACGTGTTAATAGTAATCCAATAATAAAATCCATGGTAATCGGCTCCCATTTCCATTCTGGGACTGTGATGGACCGTAACAACCTAAGGGTACCTAGTATTTGGCATGGACCTACTGACAAGTCAAACATCTGATAGTGTATTCTGTGATATCTTTTTCATGCCTGACCACTAATACCTTACCTACCTATAAGGTCCTGATACATCTTATTATTCCATGGATGCATGGAATACCTAGTCTCATGAGCCTCCTATAAGATCCTTTATCTCATTTTAACACTGGGAACAACCAATCAACCCTAAAAGTATAATTCACCATCTGATTGCACTATATAACTAGGTCTATCCCCCTTAGAGACTACTTCAACCATCTCAACTAACTGGTTATCTTGTCACTGAGCATCTCTGATCTCTTGGTCGAGTGTAGGCCTGATGTGTAACTCAAAAAATCATCTTTCTACCTAGAGCATCTGCCACTACATTGGCCTTGTTTGGTGGTAATCAATAACACATTTGTAATCTTTAATCAATTCTAACCATCGTCTCTGTCTCAAATTGAGATCCTTTTGATTAGGTAGATATTTGAGACTTTTGTGATCTGTATAGATGTAACATTTCTTCCCATAAGGATAGTGGTGCTACATTTTCAAATTAAAGACAATGTCGTTAACTCAAGACCATGTATAGGATAATTCTTCTCATGGGTCTTCAATTGTCTAAAGGCATAAGCAACAACCTTACCCTCTTGCATCAACACATAATCCAATCCATTATGGAGGCATCACTATAGATAACAAAATCTCTGTCTGGGACTGGCTGAATCAAAATGGGAGCCTCTGTTAGCATCTTCTTCAATCTATCAAAACTTTTCGGACATTCCTTAGTCCACTAAAACTTGACATCCTTCCTTAGTAGTATGGTCAATGGAGAAGTAATCATTGAAAAACTTTTCATAAATCTCCTGTAATAATCAGCTAACCCAAGGAAACTTTTGATTTTTGTTACATTCCTAGGAGGCTTCTAATTCATAACAGCCTCTACCTTGCTAAGGTCCACTCTAATGTCATATGCTGAAACAATGTGGCCTCAGAATGCCACCTCATCAAGCTAAAACTCATATTTAAAGAGTTTGGCATATAACTGTTGTTCCTTTAGAATCTGCAGAATTGTCCTCAAATGTCGGTCATACTCCTCAGGTCTTAGAATACACTAAGATGTCATCAATAAACACAACTGAGTCTTAACAAACAAAACTGGTACACCCCATAGAGACACACTCGGTCTAATGAATCCCTTATCTAATAGCTCATATAACTGAGTCTTAAGTTCTTTTATCTTAGATGGAGTCATCCTGTAAAGTGTCAAAGAAATAGGTGTTATACGTGGGGTGAGCTCAATGGAGAACTCAACCTCACTATTTGGTGGAAATTCTAGTAGATCATCTGGGAATACATCTGGGAACTCCCTCACTGTAGTAATACTACTAAGGTTTGGACCTCCCTTTCTGGTATCAACTATAAGGGCCAAACAGGCCTTACACCATATTCTCATCATTCTCTTGGCTTTCATCATGGAAACAACATTTGAGGGCTGTGAAAACAACTCCTCTCTCACTATAGTGATCCCCCGGTCATCAATCTTATGTTTCATAAATTTACCCAAGCAGTCTACTACTGCTTCATACTGTAATAACCAGTCCATACTTATAATAACATCATACTCATAAAAGGGTAACTCTATCAAGTCTACAAAGAACTCCCTCCCATGTACAACTCCTATAAACCCGATTAATAATAGTATTGTGGCTTAAGGGATTGGTTACTTCAATCTCATACAATAAGGGTTCACTAATCATGTTATCCTTTTTTGGTGTGTTGGTGCATATATAGGAGTGTGTGGAACCAGGATATATTAGAGTAGATAAATCAGAATTATGAAGAGTGAACATACCGACAATAACATCTATCGTTGCTTGATCCTCCCTGACCATAATAGCAGAAGCTCTAGTTGGTGCCCGGCCTAGGCCTAGCCTATTGACTGTATCTTATGAGGCTCGAGTATTGCCTATGTGGCCATCCTAGCTTGAGGCCTGGCCTGGGTTGGTATTGAGGCTATGGTCTGTATAGGGGTACTGCTTGATCCCAATGGACAGTCTTCTTTATGTGACCCTATTGTCTACTCCTAAAGTAAGCACAGTCAAAAGTCTGCACTCACCTTAATGTTACTTGTGATAAATTTGGCACCTGGGAGCACTCTTAGTGGTCCGTTAGGTCTATGTACTATCAATGATTGAAGCAGCCTTAGAGGGATATCTCCTCCTCTGAGAACCACCCTAGTACTGACCTTGATGCTGGCTGATATGATGTTGATTTATAATGCTTATTACATGTGTTTGATATCGTTCGTCATTAGTTTTCTTTATATTTAGTTTTTTTATTATGTTTTTGTTTGTGTAGGTGGTGGCACAAACAATGAGGAATTTTGGGGTTTTAGAGCCATTCGTGTTAAATTGAAGCCCAGGAAGGCCGGAAGCAAGAAACGAGGAGTTGCGAGCATAATTCAGCTGAGTAGTAGGGTGCGCCATTACACATTGTGCATGACCCATGCATATCAAGGCAAAAGATTGGGCATGCAAAGTGTACGGGCTTGCATTTTCTTCAAAGAAGCAATTGTGCACGATCATGAGCTACAGTTTTGCATTTTTAATTGACGGTCCGACCTTAGATTATGTGGGCCCATGTTTTGCAACTCAGTTTCTATTAGTTGGAACTTCTTTTTATTATGCAATTAGTAAATAATTGGGGATTAAAAAAGAGTTTTAGAGAGATTTGATTTTTTGTAATTAAACTAGGTATAAAAGGGAATTTTTAGGGGAAATAAAGAGGGAGACCCTTGGGGATGAATTGAATTCATTCTTTGGTGATCAAATGAGCGGCTAAAGAGAATTATGAGGCCATTAGACCTGATTGCCGCAACCACACGCATTTAGCTTTGAGTTCCTTCCGTTTGGGGATTAAAGCTTTGATCTTTGGAAGACGACAACCAACGGTTCAAGGGGATTTCGAGTTTACATTTCTCTGGGGGTTTTGAATTTCTATTTTTAATTCTTTATTGTTGTATTCATGTTTAATTTAAATATAGTTATGAACTTGATCATAGTAGTAGTCATGCTTGGCTAATTCCTTTATTAGGTGTTTGGTAGCTACCTAGGATGTAATAATTTTCCCTCTATTGAATAAAGTTGAATTATTTCCATCTTCAATTGCCCTTAATTACTTTTATTTGAATGTATGACTGGTCATCTTGTGTTTAATCTGGAAGGAATATCTTAGGGTCTTGTTATTAGACAAACAATATGTAATTTGACCTAAAAATTGATTTGGACGTTAATTATACCATTAGTTTAGGTAGTTAATGATTATAGAGAGCTAACATAATTAAACTATATTGGGATTAATTGGATATGAGGAAGGGATTGCAGACTAGGGATGCTTGCCAAATGCCTAATTTATCGCATTGATTGAATCATAATCGTTTTCATCGCTTTCAAATATTTTATTGTTTTCAATTTAGTTAATTAATTTTACAATCATCAAATCATGGTTAGAGTGTTTAGGATCATTAAACTGTATTTTTGGCAATTTAGGGGAAACTTGGAATTTAAGCCGAGCCATTCCTTGTGAAATCGACCTTAGGAGTGAACTTGCCATTCTACGATGGTTCGTACACTTGCGAGTACAAACTTTGTCACATCACTGGCCTTAACGACCCTTAAATGGGTGGTCTTTCTTGCTTGAATACCGCACTATGGATGCTGATTGTATCTTTGTATAATAATCTGGTCTCCCCCTTTTTCTTTTCTCAAGCCCAACAATAGCAAAGATCAACTAGGCAAAACTAGTAGTTTGTAGGATCAACATCAAGTCGCCAATCTCTCCATTTAGGCCATTCTCTAAGCGATGACACTTGTCACCCCCTTTCTTAATCAAGGCAGGAGCATACTTACTCAAACGAGCAAACTCCCTCTAGTATTCTATGACAATCATTTGACCTTGTATAATACTGAGGAATTCTTTTTTCTTCTGATCCACATACACTCATGGCACATATTGAGCTCTAAATTCAGAAAAAAAGAAATCTCAAGTAATTGGCTCTATAACCTCTGGCTTCAACAAAACTATCTTCCACCAGTCGTATGCATCCTCCTAAAGTAAGGAAATGGTAAATCTTATGTGTCCCCCTTATCAACCAACAACTCCTTGAAGACTCTCTCAATCTTCTCTAACCAACTGGGTCATCACTTTTCCTAAGGAGGTTAGTAGCCCTAAATTTCCTAAGCCTGTTTAATTGCATCTTCGGCTTTTGTGGCGGTAGAGGTGGGGTAGGGGTTTGCTGCTAAGAACCACCCTAACTAGTTATTGGAAAAATCCCCTCATCTCTTAGAAGAATGGGCTATGTCTAGCTAGCCTACTAGTTCATTCAGGTTAGAAACACCCAGTAGGCCTTGCACACTGCTTAAGCTGGGTTGGTTTTGATCGTCAGCCTCTTTTGAGTCCCCTTTTTCTGATAAAATAAGGTACTCGAAAGACATTTCTCTCAATCTAACCTACAATTGATAGAGAAATAGCTCATGTCAGAGTCATATATTACATGTGACTCAATTGATGAGGCATGATGCACCTTTGAGAAAGTTTAATGTTTTGTTAACCAAAGCTCCTCCACTCACTGCATCAATCTAATTCCTGTTAGATAACAATAAGCCCTCATAAAAATGTTGAATTAATAATTGATCATAAATTTGATGATAGAGACAACTAGCACAAAGTTGATTAAATCTTTTCCAATAATCATAAAGTCTCTCCACTGAAATGCCTAATTCCACATATTTCCTTTCTAATTAAAGTGGCTCTAGATGCAAGAAATAATTTCTTTAGAAATTTTCTTTTGATTTTAATCCAACTATTAATGGAACTTAAAGGTAAATAGTATAGCAAATCCTTAGCCTTATCAGTTAAAGAAAAAGGAAAAGCATGTAACTTAATTTGCTCTCCATTTACCCCTTGTGGTTTCATAGTGGAACAAACATCATGAAATTCTTTCAAATGTTTATGGGGGTCCTCACTTGGCAATTCTTGCAAAGTAGGCAATAAATGGATCAAACTTGATTTTAGCTCAAAGTTGGCATTGACATTTAGATAGGTGATGCATAAAGGTTGTTGATTGATAATCGGTGTTGCCATCTCCTTCAAAGTGGGTTCTCTTTCTGCCATTGATGTTGCTTCCGTTTTTGAATTCTCAATCAAATTATTTATGGAAAATGAGAAAGAAGAACCTTTATGCAATTTGGTCTCTTTGCGGAGTCATTTTGCAGTCTTCTCAATTTCATAATTGAATTGAAGTTTTCCTGCAGGACTCAAACAGGTCATAAAAAAATCAAAAGAAATAAATTTTGATAAATGATCAACGCCAATCCCCGGCAAATTTGTCAAAATTTGATGGGTGTCGAATCCAACAAAAATAAATCCTACTCTTAATATATATAATTTTGTATATAGCAATGAGTAAGGTCATATCCACAGAGATTGATATGATAAATTCACTAAAAAGTAATAAAAATAAGGGGTTTGGAATTGTTAAGAACTCATAATTTAAAAGATAACAAATCAAAATAATAACTAAAAATCAATAGAGAAAACTTTTGGCTAAAGGAATAAATCAACTTTGATTCATGTAATTGATCATTGATGCAAGAGTCAAGTTCGTGTATTCATGAATAAATTGGTTATAACTATTAACAAGCTCTAATGGCCAATCTCTCTTTAGTGTTTTGATAATCAAGACAAGCTCTTTGATTACTTCTCTAATAAATAGATAATCCTAAATAAGCTCTTAGAATTTAATCTACCAATAACATTAAGAACTAGAGAGACGCAATTATAATCAATAAACTCACAAGCTCTGTTCATTTATATTAGATTATATACCTTTATAACATAAGTCAAAAACTTGTTGGATAAAACATATGTAAATCTATTCAATAAATGTGATTAACCAGCAAAATAGGAAGCAAATATATATAATAATATGATCATTATGCACGTTATCAGCGGGGGATAATGTTGGTCCAAGTGCAACTCTTAAGGTATATAACATGTTTAATCAATCTTCGTTAACTTTGTTTTGAATTTATGCATAATTGATAATTAATTAGTGAACTATTTTTTTTAATTTATATATGAACTTTAGAGGAAAGTTGGCAGACCAAGAATTTCAATGCCCAGCCTAAAAAGACGTTACCAAAGGCAACTCTAAGAAATGCATAGCCCAGAATCAGAAATCCTTCACAACCTGTGGATGAAGGTGTTGCTAATGAGTTTAGGGAGAGGAATTTGGCAAGTATATGTGTATGAACTTGGCTTTGTTGGCTTTAATTGATAAACTTGGAGCATATTAATTACAGTTTCTTCACTATTTCAAATAAGATAAAGGTATGGTCTGAGGATTTTTGCTGAATCTGGCTAGTACATTGTAGGGTAAGCATATGTGACTACTAACTTGATGCTTCAATGTTATCTACAAGCATTTCAACTTGGATTTACATGTAGATGTCGGCTTAAATTGGGTTAACTTAATAACTGATGCAAGAGCTGTAGCTGCCTCTACTTCTGCCCTAGAAGCTTGAAACACACTAGCAAGGTACCTTTTTCCACCATCTACAACTGACAATATATTTGGGATATTTCTTAAATTGGGGTGATTAAAAATTATATTTACAAATTTATGGTGATTTTAAAAGTATTTACAAATTTATGGTAGTTTTAGGAGACATGTGCTAGTCCAATTAGCGTACATAGGTAGTTTGAGGAAACGTGCGCCAATCCAACTGGTGCACGTAGGCAGTGTTAGACACGTGACTTACATGCGCCACTTCAACTGGCACACACAGTCGTACGCTAGTTGAAATGGCACACACAGGCCACGTGGCGTGTGCCACTTCAACGCCGACCACGAAATAAATTTATTTTTTCTTTCGTAATTTTTTAAAAAATAGCGTTTTTATTTTTAAAAAAATAATTAACCAAAATTTAATTAATAATTAACGGCGAATAATAATAATAATAATAATAATAATAATAATAATAATGTAAACTTTTACATGATGTGTGAAAAAAAACTTAACTTTTATAAATTTTCTCTACATTTTTTATCTCTTAAAATTTTTATAACTTATTATTTTCTAAATTTT